>VDFB02270412.1:51333-158802 GCA_007258455.2 Sequoia sempervirens
GTGCACTTACTGCATAGCAGATTTTAGGTCTAGTGTTAACTAGATACATCAAGGATCCAATCAACTGCCTCTACATCGTGGGATCCACTAGGTCTGAACTAGCTGCAGCCTCCTTCAACTTGTGCAAGTTGGTTTCCATAGGTGTAGACATGGATTTGCAATCCATCATACCAAATCTCTTCAAAATATCAATAGTAGGCTCCCTCTGAATCTTTAAGTACTTGCATCAACCTTCTGACCTAATCATCCAAGATTGCCTGTAACGCTTGCCTTAGATAAATGTTTTCCAGTGCACACCTCTGGTACTGTAGAGAGTTTAGGGTTGACCTCCTCGACCTCATTGCAGATCACTCTATTCTAAATAGGTTTGCGGAGCTACCAATGACAAATCCAAATGACAGCTTTGAGCAATTCTGATCTCAGCAACTGAAGGGATCCTCTAAGGGTTTAGCACCTAGCCTTGCAATACAGTAATCTTCACTTCTTCTCAGTGAGTTACAAAGCTCCCTCTTGATCCCTACTTCAAAGATTGCAAAGAAGTCTTCTGGAAGTGAACTCCCTCTAGCCATCAACTCAGTCTCATGGCTGCGAGTTGTGACTTCACGCTTGATCATTTCTTTGGTCGGCATGACTTCCTCATAAGGTGCCTCAAGCTTTTCATCACTAAGCAATCTCTCATCACTTTCTTGCCCCTAGATCTTTCTGGAAGCATTATAGAGAGAGATTACTAATTGTTTATAACTATGCAAAGAAATATCAAGACTAAAATCATACAAGGTTTATTATCTCAGGTTATATCATGAATACATAAAAATTTATGAACAATATTAAAACATGAATAAGTAAATCAACCTAAAGGGAAATATATCAAAGGATCAGAATAAAGGGATAAAGAAACTTATCTTTATTGAATTCTGATATAACTCTTCCTTCCATCTTTTACTCCTCTCGAGAGTGCCAAACTCAGCACAACAAAAAGACAATCTGCACAACTACAGATTTCTTGAATGCAATATACAATTAGCATGTAGAACCAACTCTCTCCAAGAGTTCAAGGCTCTATCACAGTTCATGCATTAGAGAATGATATCGATGTGACCAACCAATCACCATCGAAATTACAATTCTTTTTTTATTTCAGAGTCACACTCAAAAATTTTCACAACCAGCATGCAATAAATGAAACCACTATGCTAGTGAACACAATTCAAGAGAACCCACTATCTCTATTTACTAATTACAAGATCCAACTAAATGATATAACTCAACAAACAAAGAATACTTATCTCTTTAAATATTCTGATGGATGCAAATACTGGACGCAGTAAGATATGTTGCTCTTGCATACAAATCAACACACAACCTTCACAGCTTGAACACAGGCCCATGGCTTAGAATAGAAATTCCCTAGAATCCTTCTGAGGAGAGATCTCATCCACATCTGCAAATGAAGCATGTTGATTAGGCCTGGTGAGGCAATCCTTTGCATAGTGACCAAACATGTCATAACAAAAACATTGGACTTTGGAGAGGTCCCACTTCTTCTTGAATGGGGGAGCACCATCAGCTCGTTTATCTCTATTCCTCTTGAAATATCTTTCTTTCCACCTTTCTCTTTCTTCTTCGAGGACATGAAAGAACATGAATGTTCTCATTTGTAGAGCTTCACCAATACCTCTCACAAATGCCCAATCTAGGACTCTTTCTGAATACACTGCCCTCAAACGACAAACTTGGGAAGTTTCGATCTGTAATCATTCCTTGAATGTAAGACCCCAAGATGAAGGAAGACCATTACAAGTGCTACTAATAAATCCCTTGACATCAACAAAATGACCAATAGAAGAGAGTTGATCTCAATTTGGAGATCTTCATGAAGTAAGCGATGACAGATTCTCCTTCCGCCATCTTCACATGATGAAGTTGTTGCTTCAATGTAGGTGCACGGCTTGTGTTGTTGATCTCATACATCTCCTCCAAAGACTTAAACATCTCCCTTGCTATCTTCATCTTAGAGATTATGGGAACAATATGATCCTTCACAGAATCAACTAACATCTTCTTTGCCTTAGTATCTTTCTTCTTCCATTGAATCTTCTCTTCCGCATCAGCAAGCTCGGAAACTTTGCTCTCCACGAACTCAGCCAATTCACTTTCTTCCAAGGAGAGCATAATTCTGAATCTCCAAGATGTGAAATTAGATGCTCCCTCAAGTCTATCCTCAAGCTTAAGACCGATCACCATCTTGACGAACAGATAGAAGTAAACAACGATGAGAAAGAGAGTAAAGAGTATCGCTATAATAACAATCTGATCAAGATCTTCTTCAAACCCGCTCTGATACCATGTTAGTTTTATGATCAGATTTAATGCACAGAAAATTAATTCAAAATCAGACACAAAGACACAGTAGATACCCTGGGAAAACCCTCCTCTTGAGGGAGAAAAACCCAGCAACAATATATCTCTTATATATATAAGTAATGGCAACAATACACTTTACGATGTGGCCACACACAAGGCCAATAATCAGCACCAGCAAAGGATGTAACACAAACTAATAGTATCCCCTTCAATCTGCACTTGAATAGACTCACAATCTGCCTTAGAATAATTTGCACTAGATAGAATAATCTGCACTTGATATAATTCGCACTTGAGAAGAAGGAGATTGAACTTGCTTGATGCTTGAATGATGGAAAGTGACCTTTTATATATACATTGCTAGAGAGGTCGCACCTTTACAATAAACTAGGTCGGCCATCAAGGAGAAATAAATACAAATAATAATAATAATAAATTACAATGAAGGTCAGCCAAGGAAGAATGATACAAGGAAGGTCAGCCAATATAATGTTGCCATTGACACAAATAAATAATTTATATCTTCACTCAAGGCTGGAAGAATTGAGCCCGAAGCTGCTAAACATCAACAGAAGCAACCAACCTTATCCAAGTTTGTCTAATTTCTTCAATCAATATACTCACCTTAAAATATTCTCTATCAAGGAGACTGGTGCATAACTTATGTTCTCTAGGTGGGACAAATGAAGGACCAAAAACTATTACATCTTTGAACATTTGTTTGAAATAGGAAGAACATGCCACATGAAATGGTATGGCATGAGCATAAACAAAAGCTAGCAATGGAAAACTTGACGACTCTTGTGATTATGCATTAAACAATTCTACAACACTAGTAGTTATTTTCTTTCCCTTGGTGGAAGTAAAACCCTCTCCTCTTCAACTTTCAACATCTATGGTTTTGATAGGCAATGACACACTAGATTGCATTGTCTCCAATGGAATTCTTTTCTTTTTTTGCCTCCCCCTTTGTATGCAACCTAGTCACCTTGGCCTTCTCAAATAGAGCTGTTTTCTCACAACCTTTTACCCCCACTCCACTAATGAATAATGAGAATAAACTCTTGTATAGCTGCCTCTATGGTCTTTCTAGCACAAATGACAGCCATATTCTAATCCCCCTTGGATTTTTTCTTATCTTTGTCTATGCATGTTGCAAATTGTAAGAGAGGTTTTTGGGGATTAAATAGGCCTTTTGAATGGTATTTGAGGAGTTTAGAAGGGCAATCAAATTGGTTACTTGAACTTACAGCCCCTGCTACACTCCCACTCTCAAAAGAACCCCCAATGGCAGCTATACTTCTATGACCTCTAGTTCTTTGTTGTATTTCAACTTCAATCTCTTCACTCTCACTACTCCAACTGCTGCTCATTGATTCTTTTTGTTAAAAATTTAAAACACAATTGCAAGTGCTAACATAGAACAAAAAATAAACAAAAAGCTCTGCCTAAATGTTTGGAACTTTTGAAAAAACAAAAAAAAATGCAAAGGAATTTGAACAAATAAATAATAAATGGTAAGCTTACCTCAAATGACATGGATTTGATGCTCAATTGCCTTCTTTTCACTGCTGTTTTCCTCTTCTCACTGCTGCTCCTTGTCTTTCTCTTCTTCTTCACAAATTGGAAAATATCAAAATGAATTTATTTTTTGTTTTTAATTGTCTAGGGGGCTGTTTTAGGTTTAGGTTTAATTTAAAGGGGTGCGGGGATCCTTATCGACCCAGCCATCCTTTTTTTTTTAAATCCTGCAAAAGTCCCTGGGTTGTAGGGGTCAGCTAGCCATCCCTTGCCACCGTACCCAAGCATCCCTTGAAAAAAAATTCTGTCCGTGGGACATTTCCTAAAATTTTCCAAGAAAGGAGAAAGGGTGGGAACGTTTCCTAGCTGCCCCCGTATCTCCAAAATGTCCCATACAGGGGACAAGGTAATTTTGGGCAAGGGATGCATCCTTGGAGAATATAGTTATATACCACACACAAAATGCCATATAAAAGAAGCAATTGCATGAAATTAAAGCGTCTTGTCAAAAAGAACCTTGGACAGAGAAGAGAAGCAACGGAGAACAAGACTTTTTATTCTACCAAACTCTTCAAACCTATACTCGAAACTTATAAATTAGATTTGATAAATGGTTGTCATGTCCCCCCCCACAAAATTGTAAATCCACTGAAATAAAACAATAATAATATAATGGCAATTTATTAGTGTTTAAATAAGAGATATTAAAATATTAATAATAAACATCAAAAATTAGATGAATATAATAAACAACAAAAATAAAGTAATAAAATAAATATAAATCTGAATTATCAGAAATAATATTAAATTTTTAAATATAAACATATTGAATAAAATATAAACATAAACATATAAATATAAACATATTGAATAAACAAGTAAAACCAGATAATAATAATAATAATAATAGTAGTATATTAAAAAGCATCTAAATAAGGTATATTAATAGCTGCATAGGCAGCGATAAAACTCAGAAAAAAGAATCGCTTAAGAGGCAGCGATTGGGAAGGCAGCAACCTTCCAAAGAGGCACGACCTCTCTCCAAAGAAGAGGATATAAGAGGGGATCGCACAAGAAGGAGGAGGACATCAAAATAAATAGGAGGAAAGAATATATTCTGACAGAGATAAAGGAATCATTTAAAAGAAAGAAAAGGCATCGCTGCCTGGAATTAAAAGATCTTCTGCAGGTCAGGTAATAGGTAAGTGGTAAGTATTTTCTGAACTCCAAATGATTAGTTAGTAAATATATTGAGGATGTAGATAGGGATCTTAGAAAGTATTTATGGATTAAAATATTAATCAGTTTAATACATTATGAATTTAGATGTTGCTGATTGGCAAATAAATTGGGAATTTAAATAACAGTTGGTGATTGGTAAATGTATTTAAATATATATTATGATTGATACATATATTTAATATATTATGATAGATAGATATATTATTGATGACTGATAAATAAAATTTATACATAATAATACTCATCTAGTTGATGTCATTTATTAATGCCATTTTGGAATAATAAGATTATGCATGTACTATTGATTTTTATAGCATTGCTAATATGTTATTGGACATCTAATTATATATATATGTATACATAATTTACAATTGTCTAATAATGATGCTTGCAGCAATTATTGAGCCTTATAAGTAATTATGATTCTTTTATGTAAACGAATAGATTGTATTTATATTTATAATCAATCAAATGTAAGGTTGAAGGGAGCAAGTTAGGAGGATGTTGTTTACGGGCCTCCCATGCTAAGCACGCCACTCCGAGGGCGGAATTGTCTTGTTCGGACATTCCTACCGCTTGGGGCCAAGGGGTGGGTTGTCTTGGTTGGACGCTAGTGCTCTTGGGCTTAGATGGGTTGAGTAGTTTACAAGCACCCCTTTCAAAGGTTTCCCTATCAAGCCAAACTATGATTGATTGTTAGGATGGATTCAAGGAGTCTCAATCATAAGGAGGATGGATAAGACAGCATGGATAGGAAAAGCAGGTACAAATGTATCCACTAAGTACGCCACTCTGAGGGTGGAATTGTCTTGGTTCGGATGTTCTTGCCGCTTGGGGCCAAGGGGTGGGTTGTCTTGATCGGACGCTCGTGCCCTTGGGCTTAGATGGATAGCTTCGGGCGGACTTATCATGTGTCTCATCCAAGTCCTATTATTGGAGCTTCCACAATGCATTATGGATATTGGTAATTATGAATAGCTTAAATAGATAAGGTATTTATAATGTTTTGATCATATGAAATTATATTTCCAATATTATCTAACATGATTAAGGACCTAAACCAAGATTTATCTTGTTTGAAGCATTTAGTTGATAAGTTGCAACCCTATCTACACTAGCTTGTATTTCTAGAGCAAGAATTAGGGTTTTCTCAAAAGGGGACATTACAATGGTTGATGATTTTCAATACACTGTTTGCATCCTCCTGAAGAAATAAGGAATTCAAAATACTCATTCTTCAAGTCAATTCAATTGTTCTTTTTTCTTTCACTCTCAATCTTTGGCCTACCCACCTCCTACCCCTTGCATTGTGGCGTGATTATTTATTGTAGAAAACTTCTTCCTCATTTAATCAAGCATACGCTTCAAGTTACTCTCTGATATCAGGTCCAACAGTGCGACCATAAACATCTAATATGACAAATTTGATCTGGAACTTTACACACTTTGACACACTGCAAACTATCACTCAAAAACAAATTTTTACTTTTACAAAATTCACCAAACCTTATAAAAACTTTACAGGTTGGATGAGTTGGAATTATTATGGACATTGAAAGTTGAAAATTTGCATCTATATGCAGAAAAAGGATACAAGCAAACTAAAGTTACCTTCATATTAATGAATGGAGTGAACTATTAATGCAAGATGGCAATGTTTTGAAGGTAACCCAAAACCCTTAGCCAACACAGTTGCTGGAACCAAATAAATTTTATTCCCTAGCCCCACTACTAAAATGTTAGCAATGTGCAACTACCATTGATCCTTTCCAATTATGTACATATTGTAATGAAACTGATAACAGATTATGTTCATGAAAAATTGGAGGAAGAAAATAATATGCTACTTTGGGATTCTTGAACTTTCAGCTGGTGAAGGCTCCATGCTTGTTGACCAGCCAAGATTTGCAGCCAACTCCTCCACTGGAATCTTAACTACATCAGTACGAACACCAATATCTGTTGCATATCTGTTAAAAGAATACATTCCAGCTGTTACTGTAGCCAAGCTTACTGGATTAGCCATCAGAGCCCGAAATGGGTAGGATAGAACAGCAGCAATTGGAGCACTAATAACTGATGCTGCTTGCCCACTTCTTCCAAGGCCGTTTCCTTCAGTGACAAGTAACCCTGTCTTGCAATAGATTGCAAAGTCCTCACAATTGTTGTGAAATATATGGTAATTTCCAAATCCATTTTGAAGCAGGTACATTGCACGGTCAATAACTGTTTCAGGGGTATCTGATTCTGCAAGTGTGCAAGTTCCTCCTCGTGCTTGTGCAAAAAATACAGCAGGGGCAACACCATATTCAAATCGGTAGAGAAGCCCTCCTCCAAGAAAGCAATCTAAACAAGAAAGGGTTACTCCACTATTTTCCCTTTGAAATCCACAGTCAACACACCTCAAACATGTTCGATGATGTACTTGACTAGAGAAAACTGAATCAATAATAGTCCCAGTACCAAGTTCTTGGCCTGATCCTCTAGTAAAATGTACCACTTTGTTGCTCCCAACATAAATACCTGTACAGAAAGCAGATTTGAACAAAATGTAGTTACGGATATATATGATAGCAAAAACTATGTGTATATTGTATATATGAATGGAATGGAATATGCTAGAAGGGACCAAAAATAGTTCTTGTTGTAAATTTCAGGTTAAACATTTGATGAACTAAAGCTCTGGTAAGGACCACTGGACATCTAGATTCTAAATGACCTTGTTGGACAGACATCAAGTAGAAGCAAGGTCCATTGGATATCTAAACAATTAGACATACCAATAAGAAGCAAGATCAATCTCAAGAAACAACCCAATACTTGAATCAACTCATATAATGGTACCACCAAAAAACCAGGCACTATCCCCAGCCTACATGAAAAAAGAAATAAAGGCAACCTCAAAATGGTCATACAAAAACAAGCAACACGATGCAAAGCTTCAGCAATAGAGAAAATCCGAAAAAACAAAAATAGAAGAGTATAGAAAGCTTGAATTCTCAACAATAGTTATAACTTATAAGCATACATTCAAACGTCACTCTACTCAAACTACATTTAATGAGCGCCACTATTTTTAGGAAACTGATACAAACACAAACCCTTGCATTTTGCATCAGAACGTGGACATTTTCTGAGGATAAAAGCACAAAAATGCAACAGGAAGTGATCTTTTTCATCTTGAAACAAACTAATGCGATTGAAGATTATGAATTCACATGAACACTTTTAACACCATAAATAATGCTGATGAGCGACAGGAAGTTGAAGAAATCTTTGGAAAAACATCTTGATGAGCACTGCCTACTTTTTCATACTCAGAGTGCAACAGATTTTAGGAATTGCCAGCAACGCAGTGGAAGCACCCAGCA
The DNA here is from genome assembly GCA_007258455.2 of Sequoia sempervirens. Taxonomy (NCBI): domain Eukaryota; kingdom Viridiplantae; phylum Streptophyta; class Pinopsida; order Cupressales; family Cupressaceae; genus Sequoia; species Sequoia sempervirens. The sequence goes on from VDFB02270412.1 coordinate 59,832, forward strand.
AGTTCAAATATATACCCTAATGTTACAAACATATAATATTTATTCATGCTCTAGGAATCGCCAGAGGTGTTAACAATTAGAATTTAGAACTAACCAAGCCAGCATTCAAAATTGTAACCTGGAACAGTAATTAATAAAAACATCATGTATATATATTATAAATGAATGGGGCATCATTAATGCATAAGAAATATATCTATGCCATCTTTCTTTCAATGTGCTCACAAATTGCTTGAGATCCCAATGTTTTAGGAAGCACTACCAAAGCTGAAGCTGGCAAATTGACAAGACACGTATTCAAAACATTCGTTGCACATTCCAAGGTTTACATTTTTGGTAGATTTTAATTATACTGTTCAACGGAACAGGCATAACTCGTGGCTCTTAATATGTAGAAAAGAAATTCAAATGACAAACTTCAGCAAAATTATCACTTTGTTCAAACCTGACTTCTCAAAACATACCTTGAGTCAAATACTATATTTGATTGCCCATGTATTGCTCAAATTCTATTTGACTGCATCTGCACTTCTAAAGAACTTGTGCCTTCCACAACAGTTTGCTACAAGATATCAGTCATACCTTTCCTTGTCAAAATAGGATTGTCTGCCATGCCTTTACTTCATGCTAAACTTTCATCCTCATGAAGCAACAACAAGACAGTACTCTTTGACATAGTTCTCCCTCGTCCTATTGGCTTATGTTAGACAACATTTCTGTACTTAACTTTAACATAAGTATTGAAGCTTTAACGTCTGCCTCTCACAGCATTTTGCTACAAGATTATCAGTCATCCCTGCGCTTGTCAAAATAGGATTGCCTACCATGCCTTTACTTCATGATAAAGTTTCATCCTATGGGCTTATGTTAGACAAAATTTCTGGACTTCACTTTAACATAACAATGCATTGAAGCTTACTTGCTAAGCTGTTAGTTTCCCCACAAAATTCAACCCCTATGTTTTAACCCAGATCTTTCTCATATTATCATTCTCCCCTACCTAGTTCACACTTAATACATATTTTTTTATATTTAAATTATTAATAAAAACGAGGTTAGAACTTTGTATCATTTGATTTTGTTACTTAATTATTGGCAGATTGATCTCTCCAATAGTTTAACAAATGAAAGAAGATGTTAGACTAAAATGTTCTCCATTCGCATCAAGAAAGTTTTCACTTGTATTATGTGGCTTCAGGCCACTAATCTATACAGATTAACTTCCACTCAAATCTAGCTAAATTGCAAAGCAATTTTCAAACAAAATCAATTCCAAAATCTAATGTTTGCAGTCAAAATCATGTCCATTAAGTCCTTGATTTAAGCACCCATACCCCACCTGTGATCAGCCAACATAGAAAAGAAAAAATTCCTACTGCATTTAAGCGCAATAGACAGCACGGAGGTATTAACCTTCCATAACCAGAACTTTCATCTACCCGAATGGTGCCAAACACGTGTAGTCAATTTGTGAATTGAAGGTATTACTATGTAACACTTAAAAACAGATCGACTTAGTTAATTGCATAGACAATGCAGCCTGCTAATGTGTCAAGAATAGTTTAACTTATTGTTTGAAAATCAAAACATTTAATGCCAAAATTACCCAAAAAGTATATCAACTATATTAAAAAAATTTCAACTAGTGAGGCTAAAAGCGCAGACACTAATCCCATGCTTATAAGGATGCCCAATTCAAGGCTTAATGACAAAGAGAGTTTAACCTATGGAATTGGGTGCTCTCAAATGTTTAACCCATCAATCTTATCATCATAACAAATGGATTCCCCACAAAGTATTATTGACTCAACTCACACTACAAATTCATTCCATTGCCCTTAAACAAGTAGATCAAGAATACACTATATCTCATTCAAAGAGTAATGATTTTACCCTAAAGTCTATCCTACATCATGGTGTTAAAATCAAGGATTATGGTAAGAACATTGTTCTGGATCAAAGTCCTACACGGGGTACAAAAAGGTCTAATATCATGGATCAAAGATTCAAACGAACCATGAGGTTAAAAGTACATTTTAACGACATCCGACACATCACATCTGAGTCCATGGAAATTGAATCTCTGAGCCTAATGCACAAAACCAAACTCGCCACATCATGTAGAGCACACACATAAGTGAAAGCAGAGTAGTCGGATCATATACAATATAATGTGCACATACATTATGCATCAGAGCAAACAAAGGTCACACCACCCATTCAAACTAGTAAGAAAAAATCAAATCCCATAAATCCCTGAAAACACCCACAAATGCAAATGCATAACAAAATAAAACCCACCAAAAAATAATATTAAAAAAGTTAAAACATACCGTGATGGGAATATGTGTAAACACCTCGCCATGAATAAACATGGTCCCCGGATTTGAGTTCATCTCTGCCGATCTTGTTAGAGAATACGCCCATTCTTCTTTCTTTAACAATTACACAGCAGGGCCCTTCCTTCACAGATACAGCGGACCAATGCTAAAACTAACCACACGAGAGATCCGTTACGAGGGACAAAGAACGGCAAAATTAAATTACAGGACCGGATAATGGGAAGATGGCAGTACTGTTGGCGTCATTGTCAGTACCAATTATTGGACTAAGGCAAAAATATATTTAGTGACGCAGATGTCGTATCACATAGAGCGACTGCCGCCAAAGTTAAGAGTAATAATTTTGATTTTGAATAGATAATGACAATGATAAAGAACTTTACATGACATGATATAGAAATTATGTCTAAATAGATAGTTGATTTTAGAAAAATTAAAATAATATATAATATAATTTATGTCAAATTTCTTATGTTGTAAATTTATTTTGATTAAATTATTTTTAATGTGATAATTAATTTATAAGTGGTTTATTTTTGTGTGAATTTGGTTTATCATATTATTATATTTTGATCTTATTATTATTCATATTTTCAAAGATTGGTATTAGGTTTATCTACGTGTAATATCCATCATATCTGGGATTTTTGTTAATACTTATTTTAGTATGATTCCAAGAATTATTGGATAAAGGTACGTGTTAAAACATATGAAATCATAGACATCTTATGTTAGAATCGAGTACATACAAAATCCTGGATAATCCATTTACCCAATAATTCTTGGAAACATATTAAAAATAAGTATTAATAAGAAATCAAGATATAACAAGAATCACACACAAGTATTACATGAATCTATGAAAAGATGACTGATATATATGAGTCATGCTTGGCTAGTGTAATGTCATATTTTGAGTTGTATTAGTTTGATTATAGTATCACTTGTATATTACTTGAGAGATCAATTAGCATTTTGGGTTATTCCATAATTGAGATTACATAGAATAGAGATTATATGTGTGATATCATACATACATTGATTTCCATCTATGAAGACATGTTACTATATGGGTTTAATTGTTCTTCGGCTATGATCTTTGTTATTGGATTTGATGTGTGCTTTTAGTGTATAAGACATATACATATTTACAACCAATGGAAGGTATGTGTCATATAAAATTTAAGCTACTTCAAATTTTAATATTACATTAATATGAGTTGGGAATGAAAATGCTAATTTATTGGAATATGGAATACAAAATTGACAATCTAAGTTTAGAAGCACAAATAGCAAGAAATAAGGAACCTGGCACCATAAGTTGAAGGTCACTATCCAAGACACAAGTGCTTCAATTTGTCATTTGTATGACCCAAGACATTAAGGAAATTCTAAAAAATGCTTTGGTTTGGTATGCTTATTTTCTCAATCTACACAACCAAAAACATGAATACACCACCAATATACTAGATAATGACAGATAAAGAAATATGATAATGATAAGACTTATATTACATTAAATAAAGAATAGAAATAAATAATAAATATGAAAGCACTTGCAAACCTCAATGTAGTTGAGTGCTCTTTAAAATAACTACAAATGCAAAGAAAGGGAAAATTATTTGGGGCTATTTCAGAGCTTGACTTCATGTCAAAGCCCTTTGTTAGTTTTTTGACCTTCATAGACAATCAATAATATTTTTAGAGTAGAAAATTAGTGTATGCTTCTAGACTAAGTACGTCTAAGAATTAAGAGCAATAGCCATACAAATATCATGAACTAAAATGAAAGAGATTGCAAGGTGTGAATATCCCAAGGTGCTTAGGGGTGCCACAAAAGAAGTGCTACAATGCTAAGAGAAGATAGAAAAGATAATAGCAATCAAATAAGAATAATGTCACCTTTTAAGCCCAACGAAACCAAAGAGATAAGAGTACCATTAAATGCCACAATGTCTTTAAGAAGAATGTTGAAGTTGTTGGTGTGCTCACAAGAAGGAACCAATGCCAAAGAAGAGATGGAAGGAGTTGAGAGAGCTATAGAATGTAGAGGAATACAAGAGAAAGTGGATGTGAGAAAGAAATTGTGAAAATTAAAAGATAGATTCAAATGAAAGGAAGGAGGGAAGGAGAAGAGGCTAGTGAACTATTCAAATTCATCTTTATTAATTACCACTAACTTGGGCAAGTTACAGGTGACAAAATGCTTGATAATGGTCACTAATGAATAATTGTCACAAAATGCTAACATGTCACAATAGTGTATGAACAATTTGGGCTCTAGAAATGAAAAACCATGAAAACTACAAGATTAATAAAACTACAACATCAACTCAAAAAAAAAGAACTACATGAAATAAGGCCTTCAAACCATGGGAGGTAAAAGGCTAATGCAAAGCCTCAAAATGAGCCTAGAGACATACTATGGGGATGGACACCAAAGTGAGTGTAAAACATAACATCAAATTATAAGGGTGTGCAATTTTTGGCATTACATTAATTACCCCCACTTTAGTGGGCTTATGACATCAAGCCAATATGCATGCTAAAGTATAGAAGGGAAAATGTTGAAAAGTAAATAACATGATGGAACCCAAAAAGGATATTGTAGAGGGTGTTGAAATCTCTTCAAGTGGAGGATCCATGCCCCCATGTTGAGAACCTACAAAATAAATGCATTAGACAAGAAAAAATTGCACAAGACAAGCAATGTCAAAAAATGTAAACCTACAAAATCAATATCTTAGAACATCACAAACATATATATGAAAATATAAACAACACATGCAGAAAGGAGAAAAGCACATAGGAAAACAAAATTTTGGGTCAGCCAAATGAAATTTATCTCAATACTTTGTATTGTCCCCAAAATGTAATGAAACCAAAATAAACCATAAATAAAGGAATTCTTACACAGTGAGAAGAATGTAATAAGTTGATCAATTACTTCAGGGAGAGAATGTAGCCAAAGAGATAGGGAAGCAATAAATATGAATGAAAGTACATGACTCGGGCACTAGCTTTCTCTGTCAAAAAGGGTCATGCAAATCATAAAATACCTTCATTGATTATAAGCAATACAAATTGGGTTGTAGGGTGACCACAAGAGGTGTGAAAAGATAGGCCATATGAAGCACATGGGCTAGCAAGGTTTTTTGATAGGTTATTCATATGCTACTAAAGTAAGCCATATGAAGAACATGGGCTAGCAAGTTGTGTTGATAGGTGGCTCACACACTCACAAAAAGTAAGCAATATGAAGTGCATGAGCAAGTAAATGTCATTTTTAGGTGGATCGTAAGCAACCAACATTATAGGGAGTATGTGAATAATTTGAATGTGTGCATGTGTGGATGTACACTTGATTAGAATGTATTCCCTCCTAAAAATATTGGCATGTATTGTATGCAAATATTTTAAGGTCGTGTGAAGGGGAAGAAAGAAGAGGGGTGATCCTTAAGAAGAATGCACACACCTAGAATAAGTTGTCCATGCCCCCCAAAATACATGTGAGGAAAATAATGATGTGTTGTTACCAAAAAGAAAGTATGGTTGCACCTGATATTATATCATCATGAATAAAAATAAGAAAATAAGAGAATCTTCACCCTTGATTTTATCCTCAATCCCTCTCCCTCCATCTCCTCCAACCAAATGAAGACACTTTTCCTCCTCTCATATTCCCACAACTCTCAACCATTATGAGCCATTTATCTCATCTTTTAATCTCATCCATCCATTAACCTCTCCAAAAATCTACAAAACGGAGACCACCCCTAGCCATTTCAAAAGGAATCAAAGAAATACAAATTTATGTTGCAAGCAAGAGTACTAACGTCTAACCATCCATTAGCATGAAACCACCCTACCATGGTGCAACAAGGGCTAATTTGGTGTGATCTTTTATATTTCCATCATGTTTTGGTAACTCTTATGCTTAATTTAAGTGTTGCTTGTAGTTTGGGAAAAATAGATTAAGATCATTTTAGCTTATTCTTGCATGCTTGAAATTTCATATAGATATCTCTATCATGCCCACCAGGACCCACATCCTTGTCATTAATCAATTTTATGTGTTTTTTGAATGTTTTTTATTTAAATTATAGTAACATTAAATTTTTTGGTAAGGGTAGATTTTATAAGCCATCATACTACTTAAAAAAAAATTACTCTCTTTGTTTGTGTAGGACTAACCACTTTTGTTGTATGCCTAAGAATTTTAGTGACTATCATGATTTAACATGTGTCCACGTTTCAACGGTTCCCTATTGTAATTTGACAATTCCATAGTATATTGGGCATTTGTTGGCTTGTGCTTTGAAAATGTATTTTCATCATTTCTACTAACTTTTTCCCTCTACGTTTTGAGAGAAATTTATTATAGAGGGGTAGATGTTATCAAAATCACCACTTGCCACAAGGGAAACTAGATTAACTGCCTTTTGACTAACAAAAATCTATTTTCTATGTATTCACTCCTGGCTCGGCGGTTCCATCCCCTGCATCAAGGATTTCATGGTAGCTATAAATTTTCTATTTATTTTTAGTAGTTCAACAGTCGCATTTTGAATCGATGTGTGTGTGACTTGTTTTGGTGGTTTCGTCATCAAGTATAATTTTGTTACATTTTTAAATCTTCAGTGTATCCATCTAGCATTTGGCGTATAGGCTTTGTAGTTCAATGATTTTGTCATTTCCCAACTCATCAACTTTGTAGTTCAGCTATTACTTGTAATCATTCTTATTGATCATTTTATTCTTTAACCCCTTATTTGTGTAGGGGAGAGGGTCCAATAGTGGTGCACTCTAATTTTATGGGACGACATAGCAATGAACATGCAACATTGACATTAAAAAAATTTATCCCCGAGTGGCCAAGGATGTGGACAATTCAAATATTTCATTTCACCCGCATAGACCGAGAAAAAAGGTGTCATCAACATGCTTTTTGTTGAGGGGTCATAATAGACCCCAAAAAAAAGTTAGACCAATAGTGGTGCATTAAGTCATGTTTTTTAGTGTGTCAATGTGGCATCATATGATTTGTTGCTTTTTGAATGTAATGGGCATATTTTGTTCAACTATTGGGTCCTCTCTTACAATTACTAGTTCCATAGTTTTAAAATATTGGGCTTTGAATGTACATGTACTATGACAACTATTGGTACCCGCACCACTATTGGGCCTTCTCCCCTAGCTTATGATCCCTTATAGATGAAATCATAATCTACTAATGCTCTTTTTTGTAGCTATCGATTATGAAAGGCATATTTTATCACTAATCTAGGAACATTTGAATTTCTAAGGGGAATTAATCATTGTAAGTCATTTTTGTGAGTCCTACTTAAGTGTATGCTCTCTCCTCACATCTTTGGGTGATTTTGGAGATCAAAATATTAATTTGGTCTCTTTTCTTTCTTTTTTCATTTTATTCAAATAATCCAATTATGTATACTCTCCCTTTGCACTTCATACAATCTTAGGTGACCAAAAGTGATTGGATCATCCTTCTAGAGGGAATTCCTATGGATTTGATCACCCTACGAAACAACTCCAACTCCAGTATTTTGATAGAGTATAAAAATTAAGGAGTGAATCAAAAGACATGCCTCTTGGAAGTGGAACTTTGTTAATCTACCTAAGCCCCCAAGAAATTTATACCTCGGGGAAGTGATAGTAGAGAGTGGGTTACCATCTCCTCCAAAATGGTTGGCATCTTTCCCTTTCATCTACAGAGTTAGGCCCCATGTACCCTTAAGGTATATCGAGTATACCCATAGAATCCTTGTGTAATCCTAGATAAGACATTTTGGTTGCCCTCTTGCTAGTGCATTGAAAAATAGTTATCTAAGAGGTTACTCACCATGTATCTTTGAGATATATTGAGGATACCCATAGAATCCTTGTGTAATCCTAGATAAGACCTTTTGGTTGCCCTCTTGCTATTGCATTGAAAAATAGTTATTTAAGAGGTTACTCACCATGTATCTTTGAGAGTTGAGATAGAGCTAACCTTTGGTGAAGCCTTTGGCCATTCTTGGTAAGGGATCATACATAATGTAACACTCCCTAGCTATCCCTCACTTGACCACGAAGAGGGGGGGTGAATCAGTGGTCAGATAAAATCAATCTCAAAACCTTAACACTCTTGATCATACAAAACTTTAGATATGTATTTCATAAACAAAACACAAAGAGGTGCATATTACAACATCACATGTGAATTAGGAATACTGAATCATGCACAAAGCAACATATCATCAAGGAGACATGAGACACCATATTTATGAGTGGAAAAACCCTAAAAAGGGTGAAAAAACCACTATGAACAATCTCTTTTATTATCTTCAAAGGGCACCAACCCTGATTACATAGGTGAGCAACAAGTCACTGAGAGCACCAACTCTCATTCGAAGCACCAACTCCAAAAGCACCGAAGCACCAACTCCTGACTTCAATTTGCCTCACTGGCTAACAAAGTTGATAGGTGCACCCACTCCTTGTTACTCCAACTCCAAGGTCTCACTGACCAATCTCCATGGTCTTACTGACCAATCTCCAATCTGAATACAGGAAGGTCAATACAGATTACTACTTTGTTTACATTGGAAAACAAAGGTTATAGATGAATTCTATAACTCTTATACATACACCTTATTTCTCCCAATTTGACATAAACAAAAACAAAATCTTCAGGACCTCCAAGTGCTCAATACAAAGAAACATGCAATTCTGAATTCATTACTCGTAAACAGGGTATTCTGAATTTATCATTCCTGAACTTTCAAATTCAAAGAAGCCCAATTACCATTCTTTTACCATTCTGCAATCATCTTTCTATTCAAGAAAGATCAATTATCATTCTGCTCAATCAAAGCTTTATCACAGATTGACAAATATTTTCACACCAATTTCACATGAAATCATTTCTTATACAATCACCTAACACCTCTGATATTGCACTGCTTCACGAAAACTCAAATATCATACTCTTTCATCAGTCATCTGCTTTTCTCAATCTTCACAGATAGTCACAATCAATCATCATTCTCTTTCATTCTCAAACCCTGCACATACACACACAAAAACCATGTGTATCTTCTCTATCATCATCTACTCAGTCATCATTTCTCCAATCAAAACATCACATCTGCTCTGTTATTATCTTTCTAAAGAACACAATACATCTGCTTTGTCAAGGCTCTATCAAACTTCATCTTTATTCATCTCAACCAACTGTGAATGCAATTCAATCTAATTCATTTACTTTTTCTGCAACCATCATCTTACTGATCATAGAAGCTACATCACATTTAATACCAAGAAGAATTACTGTCATATCTACCTGTTCATCATTTCTCAATCAAACCTTTTCATCTTCAATCTCTGCTAGTTTACATCTTTTCTATGACAGTTCAATATTCCTTTTTTTTAACAATTCAATCTATCTTTTTACTTACAGTTCAAAACTCCTTTTTCTACATTCATCAAGGTTCACACACTCTCATCTTATCCAAGATAAGAAAATCAGCATCAACTCAACGTTCAAGTTGGAATACCAATAGATTTACACGATTAACCAACAAATATTGTTAATCCGCCTGTTCACATTTAGATAGATGCACAAAAATAGGAGACTGTTAAACTTCTTGATACCTGTCAAAATAAAGATTTGTAAAGTAGTCGTTCTCAGGTTTGAAAGAGAACCTTTGATTTTGAGCTCCCACCAAATTCAACTTTTAAAGATAGCCTTTGATCTTCATTCAAATGTTTAAATATATGACTGACTTGTTTAATCGATATCATCCAAGGGAAGGGGCCAGTTGCCAATGTAAAACAAACCCTTAAAATTCCACTTAAGTGCCTTTTCACAGTCTATAGCAAGTCGCTCTCAAAATATAAGAAAATTGAATTTGCAATTAACTTTGCAAAATAAATCTTATATTAAAGAGCGATATTAGGGTTTTGGAGCAAGCCCTCAACCAAAGTAGAAACCTTAGCCAATCTTCAAAACCTCTAAAACTGAAACCAAGGCATTATTCTATGACCTCTTACATTCCATATGTCTTTGATAAGATGAATCATGAGCACCATGTGAAGATGGATGATCAACATTAAAGTACCAACAATAGGAATTTGAAATATGAATGACCAAGTGCTTTGTGATTGAATACTTGACCATGAGTCTTTGTATGAACCCCATGCCTTCAAGGCTATAACAAGCACCATGAGATGACCAACAATGAAATATGAAGACCAATAAGAATGAACAATGAATACCACCCTTATGCACCAACCAATACAACACCTTTGACATCAATGACAAAACATCATGCCAACAGATAGATGGAATTATGCTATGAGGCCACAAGAGGTGTAAATCCTACTTGACTAATTATAGGTTTTTGTTGTGCTTGGCATGTCTTCATTTTTGAAACTTGTACAACCTCGTTTAATCCAAATCCTTAAAATCCAAACCATTTCCCTATTAGTTGAGTGTGATTGTTTTCAAACACTTCACAAGTCAAGTTTTTGAATCCACCTCGTCCTAATCTATCTAATTTGTCACCTTAATCATCCATAAAACCCAACCAAAAGGACCTTAGTCCCCCTTTCTCTAGCTATTTCATCCTAATCATCTTCCTCTAATATCTTCTATAATCTATTATAATATTAACTCCCCTTTTTTATTAAATCCCTAATCTAATCCGTCATATTCTAATCCCCTTCTCCCAATCCTAATCAAATCTCATATTTTCAATATTCTTCTTCTAATCCAATCCCAGTTAATCTAAAATCCATTTTCTTCCCTCTAATCATCATCCAATAAAGTCCTTTCAACCTTCATCTTAATTCCTCGTCATCCTCATCCCTTTAATCATATCTTTCCATCCTTTCATCCTTTTGCAATCATCATAACAAATCATCATCTTCAACCAATATTTTCTTCCATTTCATCCCTTCATCCTTCATTTCTTCCATCATCCTATGGTCCTAGATCCATCTTCCCCTTCCAAAATCCTATCCAAAACTATAAAAACTCCTTTGAAGTCATAAATCAGTGTATTCATTCATCCTTTGATGTATGTGCACCATTACCCAACGATTATGTCTATAACCCATTTCATAAATCAACATATTTATTCAACCTTCTACATATGTGCACCATAACCTAGTGTTTTTATCTATAATCCATTTCATAGATCATTATATTCATTCACCCTTTAACATATGTGCAACATATCCTATTGGTTTCATCCATAAGTCATTTCATAGATAAGTGTATCCAATTGTCCTTCACCATATTTGCATCATAACCCAATTCATTCATCCCAATCCATTTTTTAGATCAACGTATTCATTCACCCCTCGGCCATAGGCACCCTACATTAGCATATCCATCATAGAGTCATTTCACCTTTTAGCATATTTTTTTCACCCCTCGACTTGTGTGCTTTGTCTTTCAACGTATCCATTGTATTATTTTATTCTTTTGTTTCAGGGATCCCCAATCTAATTTGTCTCATTAAATCCAATCAATCAACCTTATCCCAAGTCTAAGATTAATCTAAATCCTAATATGATCTTTATTTGTATTCTAATCTAATATTTAGTAAGTCAAACTCAAGATCTTTTAACATTCAAACAAATATCAAGATCTTTTCTTCCATTTTCTTCCAATCCATTATATTTCTCTTATAATCATCTCTTACCATCCAATATCATCCTTCATTCTCAACCAACTCACCAAATGATCATCATGACTCAATCTCATTTTGATGAGACCCCTCATCATAATCATCACTAAAACCCAACATATATCGATGATGTTGATAGTATTGTTGATCAAGACTAGTATGAAAGTGATCACATTGATGTCATCATCACTAGCAAGCTTTTCTCAAGCTTCCACCATTCACCCATGCCATTTTACCAAGCAATGGCTAACATAAGTTATCCCATCATGCCTCCACACATATCTAGTGGTCACCCTTATGCTAGCTTTGACAAGGTAAATCCATTCTATCCCCCATCAATATCTCCCTCTTGTTCCTCACTTGCATATCCCTCTCATCATACATCCACACCTCCATCCTCTCCCTCATCAATATCTCAATCTTTTTCCTTCTACAACATCCCCATCAACTCTACCTATAATATGAATCTGTTATCCCACTATCCACTAATCCATAATCCTAATCCCCATTTAAGCCTAAACCATACAAATATTTCTCTCAAAAATTCCTCTAAGGACTCCTAGCAAAGGAACCATCATAACTTTGTGAAATCATGTCACCCCTCTCAACCATCTGAGGTTGTCATTGATGAGGCCATCATCCATCCCATACCTATCATTTCAATCCAACTTCCTAACACCATCCAATTGATTGGAACCATCCAAACCTAATCTTATGAACCTCATAAATCCCCATCGCACCATCCATACAAATTAAAACATGCCAAGAGCTTCTTTCAAAGCATATCAAAACATCCCCACATCTAATTACGATCCTACCATCCCACCTAATCCCTTTCATGATCCCTTATCACCACCCACCAAACCATCACAACACCATCACCTTATCCCCTTAGTCCTCTTACCTTCACCCATGGTGATTCTCTTGCAACAGAGAAACAACTTATATCCACTGCACATCTTCCTCCACCTATAAATGGACTTGTGCCTTGCTTCCAAAATAACCAACATCCCATTATAAACTAAATTTTGAAGAACGTGAACTATCAAGGAAAAGTCTTAGGCCTTTATAAGTAAGGTATCTTGGAGCCCCTCCATATCAAATAAAATCCACAATTGCAAGACCTTGGTTACATATCTCAAGGCTCACAATCCAAAAATGTTGATACAAAAGACCATAATAGGTGCCTCCTATCCTTCCTCCACAAAAATTATTCGCATCCCCCCTCCTCCATCATACCAACCCAAAGCAACTATCAATATCCCTCCTTCATCCTCTAAATCCATTTTGGCTCCCTATGTCCCATGATCCGCCCTTACATATTTCCACCTACTAAATCCCTTTTGGGCCCTTATATCCCAAAATCCTGTCCTCTATCTCATCCTACTCATCCCCTCATTTCCCAATCCCCTATCCCTATCACCCATCATAAACACCATGCTCATATAATTCCCCATTAGGATCCAAAAAGACACACATCCATGCACCCCATCCAACATCCCACCTCCAACACTTCATACATATTATCTCCACATAATCCATCTTCCCACACCCATGCCATTGATCTTGGGAGCAATTTGGATGCCAAAGTGCAAATTCATAAATTCCAACCTCCCCATCAATCTAAGGATCACCGTGTCCTCAAAAAAGACATGCTAAAACAAAGACATATTTGATCCAAAAGTGCAATAAACTACAAAGGCCACAAAGGTACCCCAATAAAAAAATGAAAATCATGTGGATCCCAAAGTAACAAGCTTTAATTCATCCAAAATAAAAATCTACAATGACACCCAAAGTTGCTAGTCCAGGAGATAAGCATCCCCATTCTCCATCTCATAAGTCCATTTTGGGTCCCTATATCCCAAAATCCACTATCATATGATATCTATTATCCCCAAATCTTACATCCACTTCTCACCCAATCCTTCAACACCCATCATGGCATGCCAATGTTGGTCTTGACAACATTCCCCCTAACACTTCTTTCACATCCTTCCATCCACACATTCTCCAAAACCTCATCACATATCCCACATATCCCCCCATCAAATCCCTATAACCCATGCATTTGTATAATCCACCCATCCTAACAAGGTTCTACCAACATCAAGTAGTCACTTTCAAATAGTCTCATAGCACCTCAATATAGAAATAAATGATTGATTCCTTAGTCTTACCTCCTACACCATCGACATTCCTATTCACCTAATCTTCCCTCTCCCAATCTCACCCACCTAATACTTACTAATCACATTCAATATCTATAAACTTCCTCTAAATTCAAAAGTAAAAAATAAAGAAAATCTTTTTTTTTTAAATCCATCCAATGGTGAGAACCTGGCAAAAAAGTTTCTTGGACAAGTACCATGATGGAAACTTGGAAAACAAGAATCATGTGTAAATTCCCCCATCCATTCTCTCTCTACACTTGAAGGCATTTTTTTCTAGCTACCCATCCATCATCTCCTCCATCCCACCTGCCTACCCTAAGCAACATATCCTATCCATTCCAATTTCTCCATCCTCCTTTTGATTTTGATAAAGATAGGGGCAATTGTCCATACATTATTTGCACACATATTGACATATATTCCCCATTGCACCTTTCATCCCTCTATCATCCTATCCTTCCATCCTTCCTCCCCTCTAATCCATCCATCTTATCCACCCATAATATAGATATTCTTTTTACGCATGCTTCCCACCATCTAATCCTTCCACACACCTTCATGTTCCTTACCCTCCCATCATCCTACCATTCATAATATCATGAGCATCCTAGCGCCTCGTCATACATGGAAAATATAGAGTGGGGCATCTTATTCCTTTATGACATAGTCCTTGGATATCACATCTAAACCCTCCATCCATCTAATACTTCCTCACATCCCCTATCTAAAACTTTCATCCCTTCATCTTATCATCCTTCCATATCCCAATCATTATCTCCCTCTCTTCCAACAATCAATCCCTCCTACCACCTCATCCTCTCATCCCATAATCCTTTTTCATTAGTATCTAGCTATAGGATACCCCCTACCCATAATCCACCACCATTCATCCCCTCAGTCCATCATTCCCATGTAATCAAAATGCTCCTTGCAATCCAAAATAGCAAGTGAATCCTAGTCCATGCAATCCAACTATGCAATCTATGCATTTTCATCCAAACACATCCTTGGTATTTTTCATATCCTTACTACAATCCTTGATCCAAATCCAATCATCATCATCAAGATGTGTCCTTCGTAATCCTTATATTATTTTGGGATATATCATCCCCACATCAACAACACTCCATCCATCATCAATTAATCTTGGCTTTCTAGCTTGAACAAGGCAACGTCATGTTTATCTTTGAATCGTTTTGTGCATGCTTTCTTGCTTATTTGTGTGCATTATCATTTTCATCATGTTTTGTTAACTCTTACACTTAATATGAGTGTTTCTTGTATTTTGGGTAGAATAGGTTAATATAGTTTTAGCATATTCTTGCATGCTCAAAATTTCATGTACACAACCATAACAAAGGAAACTCAAGATAATAATGTAGATGTTTTTGTAGAAGTTGAGAAAGCCAACTTCACATAACCCAAAGATCACTTGCATGCAAATAAGGTTTGTCATAGAAAGGAAGATATGGAGACAAAAAAGCAAAGGTGCTCTACAAGCTTCAAGAGAAATTGCATTAACTGAAAAATGAAATAATACAAAGAGATCAATCCTTATGAAGGAGATCAAGAAACCCTAAAGTGAAACCTAAAAGGGAGAATTTAATAATTACAATAATTATTAAATGCCTACAAAATGCAAACTAAGTTAATCTTAAGAGAAATATAAAAGGTAACTTAATTAAAATAATTAAGTAATAAACCTTTTACTCTAACACCCCCCCTTAAGATGAACTTAGGCAAAAGCTACAAAATAAATGCATGAAAGCAATGCAACTACAAGCTAGAAAGAAAATTTGGGTCCCGACAACTAGGCTAATGAGGTACCCAATCACAACCAAATCTCGGTAAAGTGGAGTAAAGGAGAAAACCCAGTGGGAAAAACTCCTCAAAAAAGAGATGAAAAACATGCAGACTAAAACATGAAGGAAGGCCTCACAGAGACCCCCCAAGGACAACTTCCTTCACCCCAAGCATGGAGCACAATTGAAGATAGCGTGGCGATGCCAAAGGTTTAGTGAAGATGTTTGCAACCTGCTCCTCTGTAGGAATGTACTCCAAGATGAGAGAACCATCTTGAATCAACTACCTGATGAAGTGCATGTGGATCTCAATGTGCTTAGTCCACTGATGCTCCATTGGGTTGCAGGAAATGTGAATGGCACTCTGATTGTCACACCAAAGAATAGTGGGACTATCAGGAGGAAACCCAAACTTTGTCATCAACTGTCGAAGCCATAGAATCTCCTGACTAGCTAACACTATTGTTCGGTACTCAGCCTTTGTAGATGATAATGCAATAGCAAACTACTTCTTGTAATACCATGTGATAAGACCAAAACCAAGGCAAAAAACAAAGCCAAAAGTAGACTTTTGATCATTGACATCACTAGCCCAATTTGAGTCAGTGAAGCCAACAATGTGAGGGGATCTTGAAGTGTAGTGAATGCCATAATGAGTGGTGCCTCGAATGTACCTAAAGATACGTTTGGCTGCTTGCCAATGGCTCTCATGAGGATCATGGGAGAACTGAGAAACAAGGCCAACCGCAAAGGAAAGATCAAGACGGGAATGTGTCAGGTATAACAAACTGCCAACCAACTGCTTGTATAAAGTGGAATCCATTGAAGGAGTAGTACAAGTGGAAGACAAAACAACACTTGACTAAAATGGTGTGTGGGAAGGCTTGCAATCAAGCATGCCAAATCGCTGAAGCATATCAAGAGCATACTTATGTTGAAATATGGAAATCCCATCCGAAGATTGAATAACTTGTAGACCCAAAAAAAAGTGCAAAAGACCGAGATCTATCATCTCAAACTACTCCATCAAAGCTCTCTGAACACTTTGAATCATGGAGGATGAGTTACCTGTAAGAATGAGATCATCAACATATAGCACAAGAATCAAAAGATCAACCTCTTGACGTTGAATGTACACTGTGTGATCGGAATGACAGTGTGTGAAGTGAGAGGAAAGCAAGAAAGAGTCCATCTTCTCATACCAAGCTCGAGAGGCTTGTTTGAGACCATATAGTGAATGTTGAAGTTTACAAACCAAGGAAGAGTCCTGCACAAAACCTTGAGGCTGCTCCATATAGATCTCCTCATGTAGGTCTCCATGCAAGAAAGCACTCTTCACATCCATCTAAAACACTGTCCATCCCTATGAAGCTACAAGGGAAAGTACAAAGCGAATAGAGTTCATCTTGGCGACAGGAGCAAAGGTCTCGAAGTATTCAATACCCTCCACCTAAAAAAACCCCTTCGCAACAAGATGTTCCTTATACTTATCAATCAAACCATCTCCAACATACTTGGTATAGTACACCCACTTGCACCGAACCAAATTTCTTCCCTTAGGAAGAGGACAAAGATCCCAAGTATGAATCTTCATCAAAGAAGAATACTCCTCATCCATATCCCTATCCCACTCAAGGTAACCTATCGCCTCTGAAAACTTTTGAGGATCATCCGAAATGGCATGACTCAAAAGACTAGAACCAAATGTCTAAGCACTAGTACGACGAGTATCTGAAGGATCACCTGCCAAAGAACCAGTTGCCTCAACAGTAACATGGGCCCACCTAGGAAAATGCTAAGTGGTTGGTGGTGGTGGAGATGGTGGATCATCATCTGCATCATCCTCAAGAGATAAGTAATCCTCAAGAGATGAAGAGGGAGGAGTAGGTAGTGAGGGAGAAGCTGGTAATGGAGAATCCATCAGAGGAAAGCGCTCATCAAACTGGACATCTCGCTGAAACAAGACCTCTCTAGAATCAGGATCAAACAACCTGTACACCTTAACATCCTCACAATAGCCAAAAAATATGAGTGGTCGACTCTTCCTCTCCATGGCTTTCCGCTGAGCATTAGGAATAAATGCCCAAGCCTCACTACCAAAAACTCATAATGTAGAAACATTAGGCTTCACATGAGTCCAAGCCTCCTCAGGAGTCATATGTCACAGTGCCTTATGAGGCATCTGATTTTGAATATAATTGGCATAATTGACTGCCTCAGCCCAAAATGAAGAACTCATAGCTCGAGATTGTATCATACAATTGGCCATCTCCCGTAAGGTTCTGTTCTTTCTCTCAGCAACACCATTCTACTAAGGGGTGTAAGGTACTGTAAACCGATGTTGCAAACCATGCTCAGTGCAAAAATCCCTGAAAGCATGATTAACATACTCCCCCCATTATATGTGCATATCCTCCTGATAGAAAGTCCATATTGCTTCTCCACAAATGTCTTAAAGATCCTGAATGAATCAAAGACATCAGACTTGTACTTAAGAAATTACACCCATGTACGTCTAGAGAAGTCATCAATAAAAGTGAGCACATATTGGGCCCCTGAAAAAGGAGTCAGAAAGGACATGAGATCGCTATGTACCAACTCCAAGGGTGCCTTAGCACGTGTGGCTCTACCCGTAGGAAAAGAATCACAGTGATGTTTTCCAAGGAAACAACCTCAACATACACCATCAATACAGGAAATCTGAGGGAGCCCAATCACAAGTGCTCGAGTGCTCGTCTGCTGTAGATATCTATAATTGACATGGCCAAAATGCTCATGTCGAAGCCTGCTCACTGAGTCTGCATGTGCTATAAGAGAGGAACTTGAATTATCTGAACTCTCAAAGCCATCAAATCTATATAAGCGAGATGCAAAATCAACACTCCCAGTAGCCACAACCAAATCAAGATCATGAAGGTCTTGAATAACCACATCATGTGGTGAGAACTCAACTATCTTACTAGAGCCAGAATGGAAAATATGATAAACAGAAAGAAGGTTTGTCGAAATGTCGAGAACTAGAAGCACATCCTGAAGACAACCACCATCCAATGAAACAATACCTGAACCCTAAACTGAAAGGTGTGCTAAGTCACCAACTGCAATATGTGTAGTGCCACTAGGGGCAAGTGAGGTGACAAAATCCTATGTGTGTGTCATATGGTGAGAAGGACCAAAATCTAGAATCCAAGTGGATCCTAAAGGCAAGTCTCCTGTAGAAAGAGCATGACCTTTCCCTGTGGGTTGGGAAGGAGACTAAGGTGAGGTGATATTATGTTGTTGCATGGCTTCCTCTAAAGCCTCTAATCGTTTCCAACACCTAGAAATTGGATGTCCTTCCTTTCCACATAAACTACAAGGATCACCTGATTTCTTCTTAGTCTTAGAGGAAGACTCACCAGACTTTGAAGATTTTCCCTGTTTAGGATAGGATTGTGGTTTTGAATCAGTCTTAGGAGGTGGCTTGGAGGAACTCTCACTGCCTGTTGAATCTATCTTGGGCTTCAATTTCTGCTTCTTTTTCCCTTTAGATGACTGAGCTACCAGTGCTTGGTTCTTAGATCCTAAGAGAGCATCCAACTGTGATATCTTGGCCTGCTCTCATGTCAACCGATCACAAAACACCTCAAAAGTAGGCATGGTAAAGTGTGCACCCAATGCATCCATGGTGGAATAAAATGTTGAAGAGAATATTTGAAAAGGACCCCAAAGCTTAGAAAGAATCAGGTAAATGCACTCCTCATTTATTTTATTCTTACCACAACCCTGTAACATTGACCTCAGTGATTTAAACTTCATCAGAAAATCCTCAATGGTAGGATATGAATCAGGTACTAAAGAAGTTAATTCCGCCTCAATTTGAAGAGCTCAAAATTGATTAATGGTGCCAAATAGAGTTTCAAACTTCAACCACATAGCGCGAGGAGTTGTACAACCCTCTAGATGGAATAGAAGACTATCTGCAACATGCAAGGATAACAAACCCATGGCCTCATCCATTATGTTCCTATGCTGAAAGATCTCAAATTTCTATGTTAACTAAGGTTGAGTATCATCCAAACATGACCATAACCCTTTTGACATGAGAAGTCTAGTCATTTGTTCCTTCCAGGTGTGATAATTGTGTGGGGTAAGGCGCTCAATAGAAGAAGAGTCTGCCATAATGAATGTGTTTTGAAATGTGTTTTATGAAAGAGGTTTCTGGTTTTCTAATGTAAATTATAGAAAGCAAGAAAAAAACACCCCCCACAACACAAGAACCCAAACCCTAGTACAAATTTTAAAGTTGAAAAGCTAGAAAAAGAAAAATATACTTCAGACAATTCTTTTTGTACCTGATATATTTTCTGATGAAATAAATTACAGATCTAGAAAGAGTGCAAAACCACCTTTCCAACGCTTATTCGTTTGCACAAAACGGAGTCTGGACGCAAAAGTTACACCCCCAGAAGTGCAAAAGGCATGTTCTGGCTTTGACAGTCGAAAAAGGAATCAAAACGGAAAAATAAAAAAATCAAACCTCCACCATCAGATTGGGCTCGGAACCAGCTTTCCGACGCCTATTCATTTTTGAAAAACCAAGCTTGTATGACCATTTTACACCCAATTTTGTGAAAATTGCTCAAAGAAACTCAATCACCTTCCCAGAGCTCTCAGGGGCTAAAAAAACGAGCCCCTAGTCGCATGCAAGACCAGGGGCTAGCGGCTTGGGTGCTAGAGCAGAGCCCCTAGTCACCCACGTGATCGACGCTGGGGCTAGAGGTCACGCAGCGGGGCTAATTTGGGCGTCGGTCGCCCACAGGACCTAGCGGCCAGTTGTTAAGCCCACAGGGGCTGAGCCAAGCGGCAATGGGGCGGCTCCTCCTGAGCCTGCCGCTAGGGGTGGCCGCCGGGCGGTGCAGCGGTGGCCACTCAGTGGTTCCCCCTTTTTAACTATGAGCGCAAATTATATGCGATATTTTTGATTTTTAAATATTTTTTTTAAAAAAAAAAAATTTGCATGGAAACTCGTGCCCTAGGGTCTGTACGGCCCTAGGGCAATTTTTTTTTGCCTCCCAAGCCAATTGCATCGAAACTAGGTGAGTTATATATCAAAAAACTTGGAAACAGCCCCCTGAGCACAACCGTGAGGTCATTTTGGGCTCAAACCACACCAAATAAAAAAGGTATGCCCTAGATCAAAAAAGAAAACCCCAAACCCTCGAAGCTCCAAAAATCCTTCAAAACAAAAACAAGAGAGCAATAGGTCTGGAGCTCGATACCATGTAGAAGTTGAGAAAGCCAACTTCACAAAACCTGAAGATCACTTGCATGCAAATAACCTATCACAGAAAGGAAGAGATGGAGACAAAAAGCAAAGGTGCTCTACAAGCTTCAAGAGAAATTGCATTAACTGATAAATGAAATAATACAAAGAGATCAATCCTTATGAAGGAGATCAAGAAACCCTAAAGTGAAACCTAAAAGGGAGCATTTAATAATTAGAATAATTATTAAATGCCTACAAAATGCAAACTAAGTTAATCTTAAGAGAAATATAAAAGGTAACTTAATTAAAATAATTAAGTAATAAACCTTTTACTCTAACAGTTTTCTCATATTATGACAAAAATGATCTCAACCTCATAATAGAGGAGGAATAATGAATCCAACAAAGGTGATTCTTAATGTCAAGTACCATTAAATAATATATGAGTGTTGTTAGGTCTCAAAATCACTACTCCAATTCCTAGAACCAAATCTCACTCACAAATCCAGGGTTTTGTCATGCAAGTCAAATTAGCTCATCAGTAGAATAATAGAGGACTCTGATCTAACTCTACAAGAGAGAGTTATATCTCCTATGCTTCAATAACTTATGCTTGATAGGGTATTCCCAGCAGTATACCTTAACAGTATTGAAATCACTTAAAATGAACAATATAACAAAATATGGAGAGCCAAACCCAACTTGTTTTCTTGGTCCCAAAGACTATCACTGAACCAAGAAAAATGGCTACCTCAAAATCCCTATATAGTTGATTGTTTAATGAAGAACCTTAGTTGTTTGTGAACTTTCCTTAGCCTCTATGTTTTCTATGGTTACAAGCTTTCAAGTGGACTTGAACTTTGTGGACCGAGTCCCAAGGTTCTAACTTCTCTCATAACCTTATGTAAGGAAGCTAAGGTAGTGGAACAACTTCTTGCACTAATCTTGAGAGAAGGATAATACAAAACTTTATAGATCTTTTCAACAGTTATAGAAACTTAAACAAAAATAAACAAAAATATCATGCATACCACAACACAGTGATTTATGTGGGGAAAACCCTTTCAGGAGAAAAACCCCACACTCCAAAAGTTGCCCAATAAATTATTCAAAAATAATGAAGATTACAATATACTTGCAAAGCAAGCTTCTCATAGGGGTATCACCAATGAACCAGAGATCTAGAGGAAACATGATTGTTATCAGAATCTAAGAATACATCATAATACACAATTGTAATATAATTCCCTCATAAAATAGGGTTACCTTCTAGGGTAACTCAAGCCAAAAAAATATTGACCATCAGATTTGAGACCTAATGATGAATGTTCTAGATTTATAATAATAAAATATACATAAAATTTAGCTTTTGGGGGCACTACCCCGAGCCCTCGTCAGGGTGTGTGGCCCCTAGGCCCCCAACTAGGGGGGATGATTCCCTCGGACCCCTTGTAGGGGGGTACCCCCTGCAACCCTCCCCCTTCCCCCCCTCCCCCCATGCTTACCTATCTACAATAACCCTCATTTAATTGCAAGGTTGAGACACATTTTCCCAACACCTTAGATCCCACTCCCACCCCTTTCCTAGTTCTTTTCTATCGAATTGTTGGTCCTTGGGTAGACTTTGGACTAAAGGACTAAGTATTGAAGTCTGAGTTCTTTCTAATCCCTTGATCTCATTGTTTCCCCATTTCTTGATCTCTTTCAAAATATGGCTCTATGATTCCAAATTCACCTCACACCCCATTCCCCACACTTAATTTTTCCTCCCTCATATCATATCCATTATTTATGTTATTTCTCATCCCTCCATTCATGATAATGTCATCTAAGGGCCCTTGAAATGACTAAGTAATTTTGTCAGGGTTTTTTCCTAGTTCCCAAACTTCATGAAATCCTAACAAATTTTTCAAAGTGCTTGAATTTGTGACATGAAGAGATCTAAAGTGCTTGAATAGGTTTGCTAGATTGCAAGAAGTGCAACAAAGGAGGAAAGTTTAGCATGTCAAATTATTCATAGGTGTAGACACCTATTTATAACAATCTCCTAATGTCACCAAGCACCATGTCACAACCCATTTCCTAGTCTCCTTCTGAATTCCCCTTTCATTACCCATCCTTAAAATAAAATAATATCTCCATAATCTCCATTTCTATTAAATAATTAAAACCCATTTTACCATCCATTTATCTATATCTTATTAAAATCCATTATCTATTTCCAAAAATTCATAATATCCACTCTATATTCCTTTGTAACACCTTTCATTATGTCATCTCTATTTTTATCATATGCACACCTATTTATCAAAAATAAATTTTAAAAAAAGAGATAATTATCCTCGCCCATTTGTAAATCCCTTTACTATTCTTGGTTAGTGAGGATTCCCCACTTTTTCCCATTTGATCTCAACCATCTTTTGAGATTGAATCTCCACTATTCACATTCCTCTTTGTAGCTCTATAAATCCACCCTTATCCTTCATTTCTATATACTTGAATTATTATTTTGCATGTACATGTCAATTTGGGAAACCTACATTCCATCTTAGAGCACATCTATAGTTTCATAATGGATGTTCAATTTCTTTAATTTTTTTGTGTTTTGCTTTTGTTGTTTCTCTATTTGAGTGTAGTTGTTTATTTGAGCTTTTGGGTTCATTTATTGTGCTAACGTGGTTTTTGCATCTCGGATAGAAGGTCTACATATCTAGCGTGCCTGGTGGAACAATCATACACTTTTTATTTTTAAATTTATTAACCTCTTTTTGAAATATTTTGGAAACCTAGGAGCAAGTCTCTTTAGATTACTTGGAATGGGTTTATTCAAACTATTTTTTAGATTAAGAGAGCTTGGTAAATTTAGGTAAGCTTTATTTTTTCTTCAATAATTACATCTATTTAATTGAAATAATGACCAGATTGCATGTGCATGGTTATATTTGACTAGTATGTATTCCTCCTTAGCAGTTGTGTTCATTACTCACATTTATAATACCATGCAACCTAGCGTAAATGTCAAGTTTTCAATTTTGTAATGTCATAATACTTCATTCTCTAGTTTCTATATAATAGTTTGGTCAAAGAAAATACTTCTTATTCTAATTCATATATCAAAGTCAACCATTCCATTTGCATGCACTTCATTTTAAAGATTCACTCTATTGATGGACTCCCTATGCTTGAGTATGCAATAAATTATAATATCCATCTTGCTATTACCATTGAAATAACATAATCACTATAGAAGAATATTGAGCCTCTTACAACCACTCGTAATGATTATAAATTATAATCATGATGCAAGATGCTTCTAATGCACAAGACTAGTATTGAAAGCTTAAATATTTATAATATATATGTGTGTCTCATAGGGTACTCCTATGAGACATACATCCAAACATAATCTTTACAATCAAGCTTTTTATTTGATTAAAATTTTGAGTTTTCTTTGTTTTGCAAATTATTATAACATCTCCTTTTTGGACCTATAGTTTAAATCTCTTTATGTAATCATTGAGTTGCAATATAGATTGATTTACAATACAATGCCTCTACATGATATGTATTGTATATCCATTTAATAATGGTGTTATGACATTAGTTGTAAAGGTGTTACACTTCACTATGTTTTGAAATGGTGTTACACTTTGTTATGTTTTAAATGGAATTGCACTTTGTTTCTTCCTAATTGCCCTTATAATAATGTGGTGGGCTTTTTATTTAGGAGGTTTACTTTTCAATAAGGTAGTGTCATTTAAAATCCATATTGGTCAGTAGTCATTTTATCTATTTGTAACTTGTGGTAGTTACCTATCAAACTATATCTCCTTCATGTAGTTACCATCTCATGCCTAATATGAATTTAAATCATGGGGTCCTAAATGGCCTTATGAAAATAGTTATAAGATGTTCTAAGCTAGGTGTAGATCTTGTTATGTTTTCTCTAGCAATTTGAAATATCATTAATGATCTTGTTTTGTATTGTTTTTAAAGATACTTCTTATAATAGTTCTCACGGCTATGCAAGTCCAAGTATTAACAAGTGTAGGTCCAATTACTTCTTCACAAATCACAAGTGCCTTTTCCATTACAACTTGTTTTATTAGAGCACTACACATATCTATATTAAAGAATTTACACTAGTTAAAGAACAAACTTTGAAACTTCTAACATATTTGGTCTTGTAAGACTATTGCCAAAGGAATTATTCAAACCACTAATGAGTTTTATGTAGAATTTTTTTATGAAGACACTTTTATAAATGTTTTATCTTTCTACACTTGCCTAGTATAGCGCCTTTTAGTTAAATTCTTATAAATTTTGCCTTGCTAATTGGATTTTTGATTTTTTATAAGCATTGGAAAGCTGGTTCAGAGATCTACACATCGAATCAAGCCATTTTTCTATAATTTACACCAATAAATGAAGTAAATTATTTGAAGTTCATACCTTGTTTTAAAGCTTTAATTGCTTATAAATTTTAGCATATGAATTCATTTCAACGATTTTTAAAAAATATATTAGAAAATTGCAAGGAATTTAAAGGTGATATTTATTTTCACTTTAGGATATTTTATATTGATGTTTGATCATAATTGAAATTTAGCTTAAAATTAACTAATCACATTTTGATCCAGGGCTTAAATTTTCACAATAAATCCTTGAATTTTGCTCCAAATGACCTCAAATCTTGACTATAGCAATATAAATGTGTTCTTTATAAACCCTCTAAAGATCAAAAAATAATTGATTGATTTTCAACTTTGGGAGTGAATTCTATGTGGAAACCTTAATATAACCCTAATTCTATAATACCTTATTGATTATTCCTAATTTCCTTCAAATTTATATTGTAGAAGAATAAATGTGACCTTCAAAAATCCTTTAATTTTTTTTTTTAAATCACCAAAATTATAGAGATATTCACTTCACAAAATGAACCCCAAAATAAAAATAATTGCCTTGCCTTCATGGTACCAAGATCGTGCTCTCATACTATTTGTAATGAAACAACTTGCACAATAAAATAATATAATGGGACATATATTGTAAATACTTGGTAATAATATGCCACTTCAAGGGGTTAACCTTTTAATCCACTTTGAGGGAGATACCTCCAATAATCTTCAACAGAATACAATACTCAACATGGTCATGTAATAACTATCCACTAACTCTTATAAATTCTTAATTATGCCCTAGATACCACTCAAGCTAGCTTAGATACTTATAGAGTAGGGGGATTTGTCACCCCCAAGGCTCTAGGTCATGGGAGATCCCCAAGGAACAAACTTCCATAAACTACCTCAAAAGACATAGAAAAGAGAAATAGGTACTTTCAAAAATCAGGTGAGCATACAAGGGTCTCAAATTGTGACTCAAATAGCTCTTTGTCTGAGGATGGTAGTCCAAGAACCAGACTCCAGTGTGTCACACTGGATTCTTAGGGATGCATTAGCATCTTGTACGAACAACAAACCGAATAATAGTCAAACACACTCAAGGTCTACTTACAACCCAAATGACAGAGTTTTATAGTTTGATAGTTTAATATGAAAATGTGGAAATAAACAGTACAACAAGAAGAATACTAGAGAGAGAATTATTCTAATGGAAAAAATTACAAGGAAAGAGTAGGAAAAGATACCTTTCACATGTGGTCTAGTTCTCTAGCTAGCTTTGAGCAGACGAACCTGCACCTACACACACAAAAATAGGAAAAAAATTGGGTTGTTTTTGAGGTATGTCTTAGTCAGACCCCCATTTTGGTGTTCCCACCTCCACAGACAACCGGATACACAATGATTTAGAAAAAGCAATAAAGAAGAGAGAATGAAAATGACACAATAAGGTAGAGAACAATGACAACCTAGATACTACTCTACAAGATGGTAGATGCAAAATGAAATGAAAAGACATAATGTTACCTTCCATGCTATGAGAACTCAAGGTCGATCTAGAGGAAAGAAGAGAGCAACATCACCACATTGAGGAGATAGAACCTTGTAAACTTGCAACGACAACGGTATTGAAGCAAGAAGACATTATAGAGACAAAGTAGAAAGCTGGTAGCACCAAGATAGAGCAATGGAGAAGCAAGAATGATCAAGAAGTGAATAGAGAATGTGAGAGAATGAGCTAGAGAATGTAAGAGCTTGCAAGAGAGAGTGAAAGAATGAGTTTGAATGAGCAAAATGGAGGCAAGGAGTCATTTTTCATCAATCAAGACCCGACAGAGGATGTTACCTTTGTGATCAACCAAGAAACGTAATGCTTATGTTCATTTCAGAGGCACCTAAATCCTTCAAGACAATAGTGTGGCGCGTGCACGTCCTCGATAAATATTCCTCCACCAACGCAAAAAGACAAGGACATGTGGGAAGATCAATAAGATGGTGACAATTTATGCATTGTCGTACTTGAAATTCTAAAGTAAGGGTAAAAAAATGAGAAATTTTCCTAGGGTGCAAATTTATGCCATTACAATACTTAATTATAACCCCTAGGATGACCTAACTACAAGTATATGATTATGTTAATAACTATATAACTTAGGGGCATAACATTATATAATCCATGAGACCTAATTTCTCAAAAGGGAAAGGGGTTGTTAAAGTCACCAACCAACATACAGTTAAAATATTTATACTCCTTCATAAGGCCAGTAATTTGTAATTGTAACTCTTTTCTAGTGGTTTTAGTGTTAGGTGTGTATAAACATTTGATAAAATCCACTGCTTATTAAATGGGGAGAAGAAAACAAAATCAGATTGTTTCAAGAGGAACAATTGAGCTTACAAATAATTCTATTAGGATTTCACAAAGTCACAAAGTGATAATGTCACTATAAGCACCTTAAATAGCAATCATACATAATTTAAAATTGAGCCAAATGCAATTAGATACCTCCTCAAATTTATTTTTAGACATCTTGACTTCTTAGATGAGAAGAATATCTAGTTTATTTTCTAAAATACAAATTTTAACTAAAGATTATTTATGAAGGCTCTTGAGCCCTCTCACATTCCAAGACAAAATTTCCATCCATGGAACTTCTTGCATCTAGGGTCTTTTTCCTTCTACTTGTAACTTCTTTTGTAGTTTCTCTAGATCTGTTTTCTCTTTGAGATGGCCTTCCTCCTTTTTATTTCATTGTAATATCTACTAATTTTATAGCATCCTTCGTGGAATGATCATCACCCTTACCTACTGAAGTCATTACTTTGACTAGTAATGTTAGAGTTGTTACATTTTGTGCCTTCTAAAAGATAATCAATTCTAACAATATGAGGACTAGATAATATATTTTCCTCCCCCATTCTTTATTTTATTTGTTGCACTTCCATACTCTCATGTTGTTTTTCACCTACATGTGAAGAGTGAGTGTTGCTAAACCCCTTAGGTGTGTTAAATAAGTCTTTGGTCTTATCTCTAAAATTACCAACCCATATCAAACATGTTTTAAAGAAATATCATCACTTATATAGATTTCTACAAGTTAACATCCTAAATTCCTTTTTGTGCCAATTCAATGTTGTTTGTCTACTATTTATCAACAACTAGAGGTTATCGAAGAGAGACTTCTATGTTTTGAATGAAAATGAGTTGGGGTAATAATTTTGTCAAACCAACAACTCAAGCACCAACAAGTATGACATACTTATTATCATTATTCATCTTATCCAAATCAAAGGGCAAATCTAGATATTTACATAAGTTATTGTAAATATTAAGAATTTTCATACAATTTTAAATTAGTTTTACTACACCAATTAAAGTGTGGACATGCTAACCCAAAGATATTGAATGATTAAATGAATGTGTTGAATATCTTTAAGTGTAAAAAAATCACACAAACTTATATTTAATTCATTTGTAAGAAAAAAATTCAATTTTTTTATTCTGCATAAACATATACATATAACTGAGACATAAATAAAGAAAATATATAAGAATATACAAACATAAAAAATAAGATAAGAAATAATAATATATATTATAGGAATAAAATGTAAAATAAAATATGAAAAATCCAATTTAAAAAAAATAAAATATTATTAATCAATATATAAATAATACAAATCTAAATAAATAATAATAAAATAAATATACAAATTTCACATGTCCTCAATTGAATTGTAATCGTTTTATCTTCGATTTGATTTCCATGGAGGCTTTTTGTTAAATAAAAATAGAAGAGATCTCATTAGCTAAATTAAAAAGTGTATAAGCTTAGAAATTTTTACATACTATGTTGGCTAACGCATGGAAAGTTAAAATCTTTATTATTATTATCATTAATTAAAGTCTTTTAAAAAACGTATACATCACCTTTGATGTGAATGGTGAGCACTAGTTAGTTAGATTAGGTTATCCATAAAACTATCAAAAAAGTCAACTATTGAGTGAAAGTTTGTATTTAGATGGTGGCATGGGTGGTTCCAACTGCCAACCATTTGATAAAAGAAGCAACCATTTTATAATTGATTATTTTTATTTTATTTTTAATTGGAGTTTGAATATTAGTTGTACTAACATTAAGGAAGGAGGTGGAGCATAATGGTGGCAATTACAAACTCATTTTGAGGTTATAATGATACTATTTTTACTTTTAAGTGTTAGGAGGGATTTAAGTGTTAGGAGGGAGTTATGGAGCATATTTTTTATTATTAGGTGGGTCCCATGTGAGTTCATTATTGCATATGGACATCATTCTTGGGAGGTGTTCCCATGTGCAATAGTCATGAGTCAAAGATGTTGTCCATTATTGTGATTTATTATTTTCAAATAATTTTCATAAAGTAGAGTGGGATTTTTACATTTTACCACGGTTTTATTGGTATATTATTTTGTGAACCCATTTGTGGTTTTCCTCTCCCATTTATATCTAGAAATTGGAGGCACAATATAGTAATTTCATGGACTAATTTATAGGGATACAAACATTGTTGGAATGATACCAGGTTGATGAGAGAAGTGTGTTGCATATGTACTTTTGTATTGAAGTTTAATACAAATTTGAGTCTTTCTTTAATAGTGGAGTTTTTTTTCAAAAGGGTTTCTTCACATACATCAAGTATCTTGTATTAAATTACCATGGTTGGTTAATTTTTATTTGGTTTTTACACTTTCACATGATCTCATAATTGTTTATTTAATGTTGTATTAATAAAAATTAGATTTGCATACTCTTTGAAAAGATAACATTTGTAGTGCTTTACCGTGTTTTAACAACAATGTGTCTCAAAGGTTAAACCCCACTTTTTAATCCTTCCATACCCTTTAGTCATCTCCCCTACTTGCTATTTGTTGTTTAGTACCTTTTCATATTTTCATTTTACTACAAAAAACTATTTTTTGCCCTTCATAGTGAATTTAATGCTTTACTATGCAACAAAAATGTTTTCACCATGCCAAAAGAGTAATCACCACAACAATTTCATAACTATCAAAAGCAACGATTTCATGCAAAAGTGATGAATTCATTACTCCAACCACATGTAATGTTGAGAATTGTATACCCTTTATAATAACCACCCTATAAATTACATGCATTTTAGTGCTCATTCGCTTAGCATGCTCTAGGACCTATTTAGTCTATTTGCTAAGCCTTTTTATGTTCACCTAATTGCCAAACTCTATATTTGTTTATTTTTAATCCAATTATGTATTTTCTTGAGCATGTCTTTCATTGGACACCACCATTATCATGGAGGTGTACAAGCACTACTGCGATCATGATAACATCCTAATTTTAAAAAAGTGTCCGACATGTTTTAAAATGTATTTTTATTTTTCTATCAAAAACCTCTAACGACGTTGCTTTTTCATATTTTTCTATTCATCTATAAAAAATCCTTTGTGGGAACATTAGCTCCCCTAATCATTATTTCAGACTCTCTAAATCCTCTTATTCTCTCAATTACATCGTCATTTCTTCTCATTGGGTATTTCTCTCATACATAGTTAGCAACATATTAAATCTCATTCCATTTTCAAATATTGTAGCTTATTTTGTTTGACAAGCTTTCTATGTTCTTGTGAATAACATTCCCAACAATTTTCTTCTACACAAAGCTTCACTTGCTACAAATTTTTATATATTCCATATTTCAAACTATACAAGTTTTGATTTTTGCGAGAAAGATTAAAGCTTGTCTTCCTTTGCAATTTTGGCAAAAAAAAAAAAGGATTGTTGGTTTCCTATTATTAAGATCTTCAACATTATTTGTTGTAAAATCTCCTCAACACCATTTTTTGCAAGGTTTTAATTAAGAAAATTTATATTGTTATTTTTTTCAAAAGATTTAATTTTCTTTCTTGCAATCTCCCTCTTTGAGACAAGGATTGTGATATTGAAGTTCATACTTCCACTTTTCCATTTTCAAAAATATTAAAGAGTGTAGGAAGTTGCTCATATTCTATTTTTTGATATTTAATCCTCTTCTCTTCTTTGAATGACCTCCCCTCAAGGAAAATTATAGTGATGAATTGTCACCAATTGGTAATTTTTTACTTTTGGGGTTCAAAAGTGTCAAATAGATATTAAAATGTATTATCTAAACATATGTAAGCATACTTGTCATGATTAATTTAAGAAGGCAAGTATAGAGTGAATAAGAAGAAGGTTTTATGAAGACATAGAAAGAGTTAATCATCTATTGAAGAAGAAATATTTTGTGAAGGAGATTGTAATTGTCCATCATCTATTAAAGAAGCAAAATTCAAGGTGGAAACTTGTGTTGGGGGTTGGTGCCTCTAAGAAGAAGAGATTGAAGTCTCTTACTGATTTGGTGTTCAAGTGCAAGGATTGGTGTTTCTAGTACAGGTTGGTGCCTACGAATTTAGTTATGGGGGTTGGTGCCTCTAATGGGTTGGTGCTCACAAATTGAATGAGGGGTTGGTGCCTCTAGTAGGTTGGTGCCTACAAAGTTTGTAAAAGATATTTATATAAAAGCAATATTTTGTAGTGGTTTTCTCCTATAAGGGTTTCCATGTAAATCTTGGTGTTCTTGTGTTTTTAGTTGTCAAAATATTGTATGGTTATTATTGTTATGATTAATTAAGTTTAAATTGGTAAAAGTTTGTATTATACCGATTTACCCTCCCCCCTCTCCCCCCCCCTCTCCCCCTGCCTCAGTATAATTTTGTTCTCATCAATTTAATTTACTTTGTTAATTATCTACATTTAGAATTTTTGCTATATAATCACATGTTGTAGTTTACACTAGTTATTTATATTTATTTTGATAACTTTACACATTCGAAATCATCTTAGTTCTAATATTTACTATATTAAATTTGATGCTAATGCTTAAACAATTTTAAGAGAAAAGTTATATAACATTTTGATATCAGAACCTATTTAGGTTGTACTAATCATTTTTTATAAATTTTGAGAATGCAAGCAATAGTCGTAAAATTTGACTTTACACATACCAATTACATTTGTTTGAAAGATTTTAAAAAGCTTTATTTTTTTAGCATCACAAATTTAAGATGTTCACGTTAAAAATTTAAGATGAATATCATTTTAACTTTGTTTATGAATAATCAATTGATAAATACAAAAATATATCAAATTTTATTTATAAATAATCTATTGATAAATACAAAAATATATTAAATATTAAATTTGAATTGGATGATCATGTTATCGACATAGATTCAATACCCCAAGAATGTGTCTCAAATTATACTATATTATAGATCTCTAATTTTAAATTGTCCCAGAAAATGACAGGACTCTATATAATTGATATAAATCTAATTTATGATAGATTGAAATTATAATTTCTCCCAATCCTTTATTAGTGGAGTGATTTAAGTGACTCTTCAACTACCTCCCAACGATACCATGGACAAATTTCACAAACATCCGCCATTGAATTCCTAACTCTTCTCAGGCGTATCAGTGTCACGGATTCGATCTATTTTTTCCTTTCCTTTCTAAAAGGAAAACTATATTTTAATAACCAGGCTAGATTCTTTAATGAATAAGTTTGGTTAATATTTGTGTTTGCCACTCCAACTCTCAACAATTCTGAAGCGGATTCTAGCGTTTTGCGGACAAAATAGTTGGAATTTTGCATCAGACGTCTCCAGACGCACTAAAAGAATCAAGCTAGTTTAACTGCAAATACTCGCAAAGGTAAAAGAATCCTGCAAACTCAGGCTTGCAAGCATTTGAATCTACTTGATTTTGGTGTAATATTTTAGGGTAAAATGAAAATGGAGGGAGAAGAGTGAAATCAAGGAGGCTCTGATGAGAAAAATAGAATCGGAAAGCAAGAGTAAGCTGCAAATGAATCGGAAAGCCAGGTCAAGCGCAAATGGAATCGAAAGGCACCTGCACAGTCAAAGTGCCGTCATATTCGAGATGTGAAAGACTTTTGACGAAATTGGCGTGGAAAGCCTGGATCATTCCCCCATTCAGAGCTTTGACTCGGCAGTCGGCATTAATAATTTTTATTATTTCCAGCTACATTTTTTGGTACAAGTCCGCCCTGTAGGTCTTATTTCATTTCATGAGAATTTGAGTTTCATTTGGGGGTAAGTTGACCAGCGAGTGCGCTAGCTGACGGTCCACCACATGACCGATCGATATGTTTTATTGCACAGAGATAACGTTTCAGAAATTCATTTGAAATGAAGTTAGTTTTGAAGTCCGCGCGTAGCATTATCGTTTCGCTCACATTTGATGAATTTAACCATGTGGCCCTAATTTGGTTTTTCACCTTTGCTGAGATAAGCACTGTGTGGCAATGATTAGGTAAAAACTTATGGTTTTAAATTTAAAATTCTAATCTTCGAACCAGAATTTTGTTTCTGTCGCCGTTTACTAATTTGTATCATATTTGTCCATAACGAGAGGGTGTTTACTAGTCTTAGGGTAAGGTCTCATGGAGGGGGTTTCTTGAAAAAATTCAGTGGGTGTTGCTGAGAATTTTTAGGAATATTTTAAAGCTGGTGGTCCCATGAATTTAGTAGTGCAGTTTAACTTAAAAGTTCAAGTTCCGAAATTTAGAGAAGCTGGTAGTCCCATGAAGTTAGAATGGAATGCTATGAATAAAAAAATAATAAATAAACATCATTTCCATCTATTTTTTCCTTTGGGGGGGATCTAAAATTCCAGTGTGTAACAAGTGGAATAAAAAACTCTTAAGCTAGTGGGGCAATTTCTAGCTCCACCCCAACTTCACCAACTGAAACCTTCAGTCTTAAAAGGTAGGGGCTGCTATTTTTCAGAACAGATTCCCATTAATCCTATAGCATAATTATTTTTTCTCCATAAGACCTCTTGCTCCATGAAAATAGATGCCCAAGCCCCCATGGGACCATACTATTTTTGTGTTCCATTTGAATTGCTAGGAGTTTGTCTAAATCTCCTTATATTAGATATTTGCGATCTAACATTTTGTATAGAAAAGAATAAAGTGAATATTAGTATATGTTTGATTTTTTTTAATTTTTTGTTAGCATAGTTACATAAAATATTGACACAAATTATCATTAAAGATGTGTAAATTACATGAAAGAAATCTACTCTTCAGTCTTAAAAGGTAGGGGCTGTTGTTTTTCAATAACAGATTCCCATTAATCCTATAGCATAATTATTTTTTCTCCATGAGACCTCTTGTTCCATGAAAATAGATGCCTAAGCCCCCCATGGGACCATACTATTATTGTGTTCCATTTGAATTACTAGGAGTCTGTCTAAATCTCCTTATATCAAGTATTTGTGATCTAACATTTTGTATAGAAAAGAATAAAGTGAATATTAGTATATGTTTGATTTTTTAAAATTTTTTGTTAGCATAGTTACATAAAATATTGACACAAATTATTATTAAAGATGTGTAAATTAAATGAAAGAAATCTATTGAGGTAATTCTCATAATAAATCTACCTAATAGAACTTTTCTATGTCTAAAAATTGGAAAATGTATTACTAGTTATCTATTTTATATCTATCTTTGCCTTCTAAATTATAGATTATATGAGTTGGTTGTTTATGGAAATCTATTCAAGTCATGGTATAAAATAAAATAAAGCGTCAAAAGATAGAGGTTGAACTTTGACATTCAATGATGTTTATCAAACCTTTGATATTATTATATATATTTTTAATTATTTTGAAATACGTGCACATCTTGTTGGCTATC
The DNA here is from genome assembly GCA_007258455.2 of Sequoia sempervirens. Classification (NCBI taxonomy): domain Eukaryota; kingdom Viridiplantae; phylum Streptophyta; class Pinopsida; order Cupressales; family Cupressaceae; genus Sequoia; species Sequoia sempervirens. Next base: position 95,264 of record VDFB02270412.1, read on the forward strand.
ACAATTGATTTATACCACCTTGAAATGAAAAGTGATGTCCACATAAATTGTCAATGATAATAATGTTATTATTTCAACAATATTCAAGAAAATAAATGTCAAACATACTTTAATTATGATGTCAATCATTTTATTGTGTTGAAATGTTATAATAGAAAAAATAAAAGCAAAAACAAGTAAAATTTAGCTAGATATCTTAGGATCGCATAACATCTAAATAGGAGTTCCCTTGCAATCTAAACTTTGGCCATTTTATTGATACCCTAGTGGCAAAGTGAAATTTATACAAATATTAAAATTTAGCATCTTTATCATGCTAGTCAAATTAATTTCTAATTTAGTCAACTTGTGCTTGAGATTTGTAGTGCAGATCAAACAAAGGGGGTGTTATTTTTTAATCTAAAGGGTTGTTTTAATATTTAGAAAAATTGTCAAGTTTCATTATAGATAATCCAATATGAATAGTGGGTAATGTGTAAATTAGATCAACCACAAATTAGGTTTATCATAAAAATCTAAATGTCAATTCAAGTCAATGTAAAGGTTAACAAGATCACCTCAAATGAATAAACACAAAATATAGTATGAAATTTTAAAACCTAATGGCCCATAATTTTTCAAGAGAAATATTATGTGTGTGACAACCACAATAGATATTGAGGCATACATTCAAAGCCTTAGCACATCCAATAAAATCTTCCTAGGCTTCACTTTTGTATAGTAGTTTAGAATATTCTTGAGAACTTCAAGTAATGTAGTAAGATGCCAATGAGAGAATTGAATGGCTTTGATGTTCTTGGCTTGCTTAAGAGCAAAGACTTAAAAATTCCTTGTAACTTTCTCCATAACTTTGAGTCAATATAGGTGAAATTTAATATCATCACATTTACAATAATGACTCTCCATAAGCTTATGTATGATTCAAGCAAATAGAATCTAAAGTTGGAGGTCAAAGGGGTTGTGTTCAAATGGTTAAATTATTGGGTTTTCATTGTATAAATCTAAGTTTGAGTTTGCAAAGTGATATTTCAACATTGATATGCATGAAGTAGCAATATTACTATGGTGAGCATGGTCTTTGGAAGATGACAACTTTAATAATATTAATAAGGTTTGTCTATATTTGGTTAGTACTCTCTTATGCAAAGAAGTTGTCTCATAAATATAGAGTTAATGGGTTAGTCTTTTTAATGATCAAGTTTGTATATATATACCAGTTTTCATTTACTTTTATAAAAAGTGGTGTTATTATACTAGTTATTAGTTAAAAACAACAAAATTGACATTTAAATTTGTTTAACATAAGTTACATTGTGGGCCCACAACCCACATATATTTCTTATGAGTCTATGGCAAGTTAATATATGTTAAAAGATGTTTTAATCTTTGTATGCGTAACTTTACACAAAATTTATAAAATATTATTATGTGATCATATAACACCAACCTACATATCCCATACCAGGTAATCTTTGATCTATATAGTCAAAATGCATTCCAAGGATATATTTTCTATACAATAATTTATAAAACATGTACAAAGTTATTGAGTTGATCAAATACAATAATAAAGTACAAAAAAACAAAACATGGTAATCTTATTAGACATATTAACAATAAGAAAACAATAGTAAACTACTACCACTCATAGATAATTTTTAGAACACTTTTAAATTCATGCACAACATGTTTACAATAATATCTAGTTTAAAAAAAAAAAAAATTAAAAACATTAGTTACCAGCTTAGTTATGTTCCAAATTGGTTACCAGCTTCACGGTTCTTTTAGAAGTGGATTTCTTGCATTATCCCACTTAATATGTAAAGTGTTTCTACATTTAGTACAGTGATGCCTTGTAAACATTTAGTTGGTTTCATCATAGAGCTACTCATGTATGCTTTTACTAAAGTGCAGTGATGTCCTGATAATGTGAAGTTTTACATGCAGACAAAGATAACTCAACTAATTTTTGGGGCCTAGTGACAAGCTAGGTGTGTTTCATTGCCATGACTTGGTTAGAATTTTCTTTATTTTCTTTAGTCTAAAGTTCTAAACCACCACATTTCTTTGGGATAGTGTTACTTGACTAGGATACCACTGTGAATTTTAACTCCACTTTTGATCCCCTACAGTGGAAGATCCCATAGTGTATAATGATCCAATCCTCTACTTGTTTACAAAGGGGGTTGACCAACATAAGTTGCACTCTTCCTATCAGAGTGAACCATTTATTAGTTCAACTTTCTTTGTGTTTTAGAGATCACCAAGAGCCATGTGTCTTGAAAGCTTTGTCGTGAAGAGAAAGTCTCTTATGGGTCATACAAGATTGCATGTGGTGAAATGTATAATTTTTCAGGATTTCATTGTTGATATTTATAAAAACAACACTAGATTTGTTGTCGTTGATGAGTTAGCCCAAAGAACTCTAGTAGATGTCCAAGAGTCTAATGATGCATGACACCTCTTCAATAACCATTGAAGAGTAGAGTATCATTGACGAAGTCGAAAATGGAATTCCGTATTTCCTAGTTTTTGGCTCACAATTCATACATCTTACCTTCATGTTTTTCCTCAGTAACTTGTTGAGCTTAACAATTGTTCCACATAATGAAGAGTCAGGGGTCAAGATTCCCCTTTGTGGTGTTAATTTTTATAGCCCAACAACAAATTAACTACACAATAAATTCACAGAAAGAAATCTGATTTATAACAATTAACACAACTGGGTTAATTAACAACTAATAAAAATGGAAGAAAAAATAATAAGAAGCCAATCACAAATAGATAATAACACATATATACCGAGGAAACCCCAATGCAAGGAAAAACCTGCAAATGTTGGATCTTCTATTCAGCCTAACAACAAACTTTTCTTTCAAAAATACAATACAAGTTTGCTACAACAATCTTACATATATAGAGCTCAACTGCTTACTTAGCGTGCAAGAAAATAAAATTTCCTTGCATTCTTTGGCTTTAAATCACACATAAAATCACTCTTGGATTTATCCTATCCTCACAAACTCAAAAACATTCTATTAAAGAATAAAAAATTTGCTATTCCTGAAAATCCAACTCCACATCCCAGCTTTCAAGCTAGAAAATCAACACTCCCTCTTAGTGAGGAAGGTGTTTTGCACAACACCCAACTTATCCCTGAAGAATTCAAACTTGCTCTTTATCAAAGCCTTGGTCAGGATATCTGCTATATGTTTGTCCGTAGGAATGTAATGGAGCTTCACTATCCCCTTCTCCACACAATCTCTAATGAAGTGGTACCTGATCTCAATGTGCTTTGACTTGTCATGAAACACTAGATTCTCAGAGAGTTTGATACAACTCTGATATCATAGTAAATGACTATAAGATCTTAGAGCTCTTGATCAAAGAGCCTAGCTAGAAGTTTCTGAAGCCAGATAGCCTCACATGTAGCCATACTGGTTGCCATATACTCAGCCTCTACAGAACTCAGTGCAACTGACTTTTGTTTCTTGTTGTACCAAGAGACTACTCCTAATCCCAAATTGAAACTGCACCCTAAAGTACTCTTTCGGTAAGTTGTACTACCTGCCCAATCTACATCAGTAAACCCCTCGAGCTTCACTCCATCTTGTTGAACATACTTCAACCCATAATCAACTATGTCTTGGAGATATCTCAGAACATGCTTCGCAGTTATTCAGTGCACACATTTAGGTTCCACCATAAACTGACTGACTGAGTTCACTACAAAACAAATGTCTAGCTGGTGTTGACTAGATACATAAGAGAGCCTATCAACTGTCTGTATAAAGTTCGGTCCACTGCCTCTGATCTGGAAGCATCAATCTTCTTCCAATTGGTCACAAGTGGCGTTGACATAGGCTTACAATTCTCCATCTTGAATTGCTTCAAGATATCAATTAAGTACTTCCCTTGTCCAAGGAAGATCGGTCCCTCTTTCTACCACAACCCCAATCCCATAAAGTAATGCATCAACCCCAAGTCCTTCATCTCAAACTCTTCTACAAGATCTCGTTTGTAGTGTGCTATGAGCTCCTCTGACCCTATGAGAAATAGGTCATCAACATATAACACCAACATGAGAAGTTCACCCTTCACATGAACATAGTACAGGTTCGGATCCACCTCACTTTTGATGAAGCCCACGCTCTACAAGTAACTGTCAATATGTGAATATCACGCCCTAGGAGCCTGTTTGAGTCCATACAGTGCTCTTTTCAACCTACAAACATATGAATCCCTCCCATGTGCTTCAAATCCTTTTGGCTGCTCTATGTAAATCTCTTCCTCAATCACTCCATTAAGGAAGGTCATCTTTATCGATTTAGTGAATCCTCCAACCCATCTGTGTTGCTATAGAAATGATAGCTCTTATGGATGAGTACCTGGCTACTGGAGCAAAAGTCTCATCATAGTCGACTCCTTCCTTCTGAGAAAACCCCTTAGCCACAAACCGAGCTTTGAAATTTTCCACACTACCATATGCAGCATGCTTAATCTTATACAACCATATTCATCCCACCACAGACTTATCTTCTAGTCGTGGTACTACCTCCCACACACTATTCTTCATGATGGAATAATACTCTTCCACCATGGCATCCCTCCATACTTGGTGCTTGGATGCCTCTTGAAAGCTGGTAGGCTCTACTTTAATTAATTCACTCATAAGTGCCACATACTCAGAGTAACGTTTGGGAGCCTTTCTTTGTCTAGTTGTATCTTGAGGATCACCTACATATTCTTGAGCCTCTCTCAGTGTTTGCTCAGCTGTATGGTTTATCCTCTTCTCGGTAATAGGAATCTGAGGATGAGGAATTATTTGTTCCTCCTTCTGATCAACTTGCTTGGCCTGCTTACTCTGCTCTCTAGCTTGCGTGACTAAAGTTTGAGGAATTTGTGCTGCCTCAACTGTGGGTGATTGCTCCTCCTCATTCATCAAGTTGCAAGACTTTTGAAGAGCCCTCTTTTCCTCGAACTTCACATCTCTGCGAACAACTATTTTCCTGAGAGCAAGAATGTAAACTTGATAAGCCTTAGAAGCTTCACTATACCCACAAAGGATACCCTTCTCTGCAGTTGGTTCCAATTTGGTTCTCTTCTCCATAGGAATGTGACAATAGACAAGGCATCCAAAGATGCGAATGTGCCCCAAATCTAGTTTCTTACCAGTGAACACCTCTTCTGGAGTCAAATTTCCCAACACTTTGTGAGGGCTCCTATTCTGCAAATACACAACTGTATTGCAAGCTCCTGCCCATAAGAACCAAGACAGATCCTGATCATGAAGCATGGCCTTGGCTGCTCCAACTATATCCCTTTTTTTCCATTCAGCAACCCCATTCTGCTGAGGGTTGTGAGGAATTGTCAACTCTTTCTTGATACCTTCCTAAGAACAGAAATCTTTGAAGGAATTCAAGGTATACTCGCCTCCATTATCAAACCTCAATATCTTGATCTTCCTCCCTATTTGGTTCTCCATGGGAGCCTTAAACTCTTTGAACCTATTGAAGACCTCATCTTTATTCTTCATGAAATATATCCATGTCTTCCTAGAGAAATCATCAATGAAAGTAACATAATACTCATATCCATTCAAGGATGTTGTTGACATAGGTCCACACACATCTGAGTGTACGAGATCCAAAATCCCTTTAGATAGATAGTGTCATTGCTTGGAAAATTGGTCTTGGCATATTTCCCAAGAGTGCACACCTCATGCTTTTTTTTCTTCATCTCAAGTAGCCCTGTCACTATTTCCTTAAGAATATTAAATGCTCCATGGTAAAGGTGAGCCATCCTCCTATGTCACAATTCCCCTAGTCCTTTACAACTACTAACCAACGCATGCGTTGGCTCAAACTATAACCTAAACAAGTTGCCATGCCTGACTCCAATCACTTTTGCAACCTTGGAATATTTGGCACGAATATAGACTTTTCCCCTCTCAAAGGTCACGATGTAACCCTTGTCTTCCAATGCAAAAACTGAGATTAAATTCTTTTCCATGATAGGGACATACAACACATCCTCCACCAACAAGGGTTTGCCAGACTCCATCTGAAAACTTGACGGTGCCAATACCAATTGCATGGTACTTCGCATTGTCTTTGAGCTCAATATAGAAATCCAGCTTCTCCTCCAACTTGGTGAAACATTCTCTGACTCCCGTCATGTGGCAAGAAGCCCCACTATCAATATACCATACATTTTTGGAAATTGAACTTGAGAGACATGCAATGAGTGAAAAATCATTCTCAAATTGCGATGTGAACTCGTCCACCTCTGCTATAGCAACAACTTGTTTCTTCTACTTGTCCTTATTTTTCTTATTCAAACATTGATTGGCATAGTAACCCATCTGATGGCAGCAAAAACATTTTATCTTGCTCAGATCTTTCTTCTTCCCACTCTTGGAAGAAGAACCTTATGTTTGCTCTTTATTGGACTTCTTCTTACCCTTGCTTGCAAGAGCAAGATTTTCTTCATCCTGACCCTTCTTCATTTGATCTCCTCGATGAGCATATTCACGGATCTCCTCCTGAACAAAATCATCCTATAGTCTTTCCCAATTAGGTAGCCAATCTTTGTCGACAATACACTTGACAAACACTTCCTAGTGCTTCAAAAAACCATTCAAGGCTATATGCACCAACTCATCTTCATCAATCGTCTCTCCAACAGCAACAAGCTCATCCTTGACCTGTGTCAGCTTGGACAAGTAAGAGGTCACACTCTTGCCTTTGGACATCTTGGTATTATGCAATTTGTCCTTGAGCATCATCTTATGACTCTAATAGTCGCTCTGATAAAGTTTTGTGAGTGTATCCCACATCTCCTTGGCAGTGTCTTTCCCTAATAAATGAGGAATTAAATGATCTCTTACTCCATCCAGGATAATCCTCTAAGCCTTGGCCTCTTTGACTTCATGCAAATATAAGGCAACAGGATCATTTGTTGGTGGTGTCACTTCTGTACTAGCATAGATTTGCAGCCTGTTCTCCTTGAGAACAAATGTAATCCGAACCTTCCACTGCAAGAAGTTAGACGCACCCTCAAGCTTGTCCTCATATCAAACATTGGTTGTCATAGCCACAAAAAGAACTAGAGACGAAAATCTAATTTTTTTTCTTGAAATCTGCGTCACAAATCTTGGCTTCGTATTCAAAGTTTAGTGCTCTGATACCATGTTAATTTTTATAACCCAACAACAGATTAATTGCATAATAAATTCACATAAAGAAATTTGATTTATAACAATTGACACAACTGGGTTAATTAACAACTAATAACAGCAGAAGCAAAAATAACAAGAAGCCAATCACAAATAGATAATAACACAGATATACTGAGGAAACCCAATGCAGAGAAAAACCTACAAATGTTGGATCTTCTATTCAGCCTAACAACAATTTTTCTTTCGGAAATACAATACAAGTTTGCTACAACAATCTTACATATAAAGAGCCCAACTGCTTTACTTAGCGTGTAAGAAAAGAAACTTTCCTTGCATCCTTTGGATTTAAATCACACATAAAATCACTCTTGGATTTATCATATCCTCACAAACTCGAAAACATTCTATTAAAGAATAAAAAATCTACTATTGTTGAAAATCCAACTCTTAAAGCAACTTCACATCCCACCTTTCGAGCTAGAAAATCAACAGGCAAAGGCCTCTTCATCTAAAAGGTACCCCTTGTCCCAATTAATGAAGACCGTGAAGGGGGTTATCACAACCAATTATCAAGCCAATGACCTGATCATCGAGTCACAAGGCTTTGAGTCTTTTGAAGAAAAGATTCATGTTGCATCAATTGAAGGCATTGAAGATGCATAATCTAATTAAAATTCTTAATATTTTTGAATGTGTAGCAAGAGAATGGGTATGTTATCTGAGATTTTCCTACACAGTACAAAAGTAAAATGCACACCATTTTTTGGAAAGCAGTTTCACCGGGATTTTTTAAGCCATGTTACAAAGCTATTGATTTTTGGTGATCCATGTGTTTTGTCTTTGTAGTGTTGTAAATTGCATAACTTTGTTGCTCCACAATAAATTTTTTTAGTCTTTTTTATGTAAATTGTTTAATTTTAAAATATTAACATCTGAATTCTAATTTTTTGTTAATTTCATACTATTCTCAATCTTTGTAGTGTCGTAAATTGCATAACCTTGCAATTTCATGTTGTACAACACCCTCTCTTTAGCCTTTTTGATGTAAATTGTTTAATTTCAAAATATTAGCACCTGAATTCTGAATTTTTGTTAATTTCATGTTATTCTCAATCTTGTGTGTCCAAATTCTTTCAATGGTTGTTGGAGTGTTACCTTCTAACATATTTTTCAGATAGAATGTCCTTGCATGCAATCATATTGAACAAAATCAACTTGACTTGCTATTTGGAAAATAAAAAGAAGTTTTCTATTGGGCACTCTCACACTCTCACACTCCGTCAAATTGATGCAAATTTTGAAGCAACAATCTCACCATTGAAAGTACAAGCAGCTACTATTCACATTGCATGTCATTTCTCCCTCTCTATAGCAATATTGAAGCAACAAATCACCCTTGAGGATTCTTCAAAGCTTCAAGGTGATCTTGTTCTATATTGTCACTCTAATTTTTTTAATATAAACGTTTGAATGCTTTAGGTGTTAATGTTTTGTTATTGAGCCATTTACATCTTTAGTTACAATATTTCATTTTAGAAAGCTATTGCATTTTACATCTTTTACAATCTCTATCAAAATCTTGGTTGTCGTGGAGGTAAGAATATTGAAAATAGAGTTTGACTAAGGAAAGCCCCTAAACAACCAAACCAAAAACATTTTTCTTTTCTTTTGTGTGTTATTTCCCCCTTGAAGAAGGATAAACGAAAATCTAGTTCTACCTTTCCATACCTATATTCTTACTTTTCATTTCAATAATTAAATTGTGTTACCATTTTTCACTGTATAAGCATTTGTCATTATGTTTGGGCTTGGTATTTTTGTTGTGTAGAATTACATTTTGCGCATTGTATACTTTTGTGTCGCATTTGTACTTAATGAAAGCACATCACAAGGACATTTGTGCTAAGTGTTGGTGTTTGAGGCTGAGACCCTCTCCAAGTCTCATAATCATCTTCAAAACTTGTACTTTCTATTTATGTTTGATTTAAGAAGTGGCTATTAGTGTGCAAACATATATTTTCACCAATCTTTTATAATTCGATAGTTGGATTAGTAATAGAATAGTTTATAGTTTTATTTCCAATTATAAATGTTGTGAAGAGGTAATTAGAACAGTTTGTGGAACTCTCAACTCATCCCAATGTATTAAGTGAAGAATTGATTTCAAAAGTTTGTACTTTTTGTAGGTCACATTTTTATTTTGTATAGTGTTGGCATGTTTTTCAATCAAACTTATTGGCATTTTTTTTAGTTTGAATTCCTCAACCATAAGAATGAGATCACATTTTATGATTGTACAAAATTTCTAGTACAAGTGCACAAAGAAGCCATCAAAGCCCAGTGTCCAGTCTTAAAAAAAGATGTCATTTAATTCTTTCTTAATGACTGAACTCATATAGATTTAATTGTTTGTTTTGATTAAGATAAAAATGGAAAAAGCTCATAACCAATACATAACAGCCATAATGGTCAAGCAAAAGGAGCTCACAAGAAGTGAGACAACCGGGAAACTAAAAAACCTTAACAAAGACCAGCTATGCTTTTGATCGGAACATAGAAGCGAAGAGAAACGAGAAACAAGGGTCTTGACCCTAAACAACGGATGTGTCCAACAAGTCACGAGAAGAGGTTTTTATGCCTTCTATGAACTATTGTCCAAGCGATATTGTTAATCGGGCTCCCATCGCTAGGGGGCAAGAGGCACCCTCATGGAAAGACCACCAACACCCAAGGGGGAAATAGGAGAACAAGAATGAGGAAGGCAAGCCCCATCCCCAAAAGAAGCAAAGGTCGGTGAGGGGACAACCACAATAGAAGGAGAAGCACCCAAAGGAGGAGGAACGCCAACATGGTCCTCAAGACCCACCAAGATCGAGTCAAAAGCAAGAAGCTCAACAAAAGCTTGGGAAAAGACATCCTCAGAAGACACAATTGAAATAGTCAAGAGATCGTTGTTAACATCCTTCCATCGAGCAGCTGAACCAGAACCACACTAAAGAGAACAAGATGAAGTCAAGTGGCCAATAGCAAAGCAACCCCTTTGAATCCAACGATTGAGACCAAGGTTGATTCCCAACCATCAGAACCACTTCCTCGAGAAGAGGCTAGGAGACGTCAATATCCACCAAAATATGAGCAAAGGTCGAATACCCCATAAAAGAAATAGAATCATCAGTCTTCCAAAAATGACCAATACAGTTACCAATGGCCTCAAAACATGAGCCTTCCCAAAATTGGAGGGGGAGATTCAGGAGCCTAACCCAATCTGAACACACATTTAGTGAGCGGATTTAAGGAAGAAGTCCAGGATTTGAGCAAGAGAGAGTGCTCTCCCCAAGCCCATAGGTGACCCAACACAAAGCCATGATCCTCAACAAAAGCAAAGGTAGCAACAAAGAAGCCTTTTACACAAGGGAAGAGCTCAATCTTGCCATCCACTAAAGCCCTCCAAGAATCCAAAACCCACCTATGCAGGTCGAGAAAAGAGGGTCAAAAATTGGAGAAACCAAAGATTTAATCGTTTGTTTCCTCAATAAGCTTCCAAAGATTATTTAGGAGCTTAGACTATCATATTGCTTTGGTTTATGCCAAGAAGAGTATTGACAAAAGATGTACCTAACTGAGGATTTATGCCATATCAAGTTCTTTGTGTTCAAACTTGTCATGAGCCTCTAGATATGATTAATACAATATATGTTTATGACTACTTTATGAAATAGATTGTATTGCTTTCTTGCTTGGCCTGAGTTTCATGAGAGAGTCATCTCCATATATTGCCTCTTCCTTTTACTTGGGCCAGCTTAAGTATCAAATCCTTTCTTGGTAAAGGAAGCTATTTGTTATCCCTTGTTCCCATGCTAAATCGATAAGTCATGACAATTGATGTTTTCCTTTTGTTTTTGGGAGTTAGTACCCAAAAGCAACTACTCCAACCTTTAATTATTTGTTTTAGATTGCGCAAGATTGCTCATGAATCAAAACATTGCATGACCTCTCACATTATTAGCTTTATTCCACCACTTAAGTAACTTGTTGCAAAGACTTGGGGTAAAGGAGCCGCATGCTTTCAAATCTGAAATGTTTTAAATTAGGTTGTCATTTGCGTTGTTGATTTCTGCTTGGCAGTGAATTGAAAGTGTCATATCCTTGACTACAAATTTTATGTTGCAAGTATTTGTTACAATCTTCTAGCAATTATTCTTTAGAATTTTGCTGCTATGTATTGACTTTGTTTCAATAGATTGTGGCAAAACTATTTTCCTTGGATGAAATCCAACACAATCATGTAAAGTTTCAGAGAGATGTCAAATAAAGCATTAACAGTTCTATTGTTGCATTGGAGAACACCATTGGCAATTCTATGGTATAAGCCCAAAGTGTATGGGCTACATAGCTCATTTTGTTGTTCTTGTATGGAAGTATATATACATCAACTATAAATTTAACAACTTGAAACTCTTAATAAGAAAAATATAAGTCAACCATGCCCCAACAGGGGGGCAGGATAGATGTACCTTGTAGGATCCCATTGGACCATCATTTTTTCATGGCAACTTATAACTTGTTTAGGGCCCTAGAATCCTTGGTAGTGGAGCTTTCTTGAAGCTCCAACTTGAGTTGTTTCTTGAAGAAAAGTATCTGCATTAACTCTGAGGTGGTTACCCAAACCCATCCACTTTTGGATCATTCCTAGATTGGTAGTTAGTCCCTTATGATTGTGGAATTTGTTTCCATGTTTTTTTTATCATTTTTGCCTTTGGTTTTGTTCATAATAGTCGGGAGACGCATCTCCTACCCCTTGAGACACGTCTCGGAGATGGAGACGCGTCTACGGTACTGTATTGGTCTCCAGAGACGCCTCATCCATCCAGGAAACCTTCCAGACGTCTCCCACCGTCTCCCAAGTCTCCAAAAATTAAAACCGACGTCTCCTGCAAAGTCTCTTGCCGGTCAAAGGGTCAAACATTGAAAACAATGCACAGTTATCTCAAAAACGTGATTTTTTTAAGTCTTAAGCCTCATTGTTTAATCATGCAACTAGAGAAGAGAGCAATTGGGCTTTGGTAAGTCGTATTTTTTATTTTTTATATTTTATTTGCTTGTTTTTAATTTTTTTCATTTTTGCTTGGTTCAAACGTAACTTCGTACTCTCGATGCCCATGCATGGTGAACACTGAACACTGAAAGTGAATGCATTATTATAGTGCAAGCACTATTTTTCATCGGAGATGGAGACGCGTCTTCGGTACTGTATTGGTCTCCAGAGATGCCTCATCCAGCCAGGAAACCTTCCAAATGTCTCTCGCCGTCTCCCAAGTCTCCAAAAATTAAAACCAATGTCTCCTGCAAAGTCTCTTGCCGGTCAAAGGGTCAAACATTGAAAACAATGCACAATTATCTCAAAAACATGATTTTTTTAAGTCTCGGGCCTCATTGTTTAATCACGCAACTAGAGAAGAGAGCGATTGGGCTTTGGTAAGTCGTATTTTTGATTTTTTATATTTTATTTGCTTGTTTTTAATTTTTTTCATTTTTGCCTGGTTCAAACGTAACTTCGCACTCTCGATGCCCGTGCATGGTGAACACTGAACACTGAAAGTGAATGCATTATTATAGTGCAAGCACTATTTTTCAGATTGTTTTATTTAGCATCACCAGTAATCTCGACAAGAGCATTGCCCCTGGAATCTGTAGATTCCACGATTTTAAACAGGGGCAATGCTCTTATCGAGATTACTGGTGATGCTAGCAGATAGAAGCTAAATAAAACAATTTGAAATGAGTGAAATTTTAAAATAGGCTTGCACAGTTGCACTATAATAATGTACAATAGCCAATACTGAATACATTATACCGCCCTTGTGGAAATTACTAGTGATGCTAAATAAAACAATATGAAAAATAAGCTTGCACTATAATAATGTGGCATGTGTAATACCCTTTTGTCTTCATCTGCCGAATGTCAAGCAAATGTATCCGACTTTGCATTGATTTATTGATTCATTTTTTTGTTGAGTGTGTTGTGTGCATTGTGCAATCAATAATCATGATTCATTTTCATAATTTCCTCAAAGACATGTTTTTCTCTGTTTCTTTTTTCATAACTTTAGCTATAGCGATTAAATGGTGGAGCCATTAATTTTTAAATTATTCTTTCTATAACTGTTATGTCTAAACTCTAATCATAATGTCTTTTTGTTTTGTTTTGAGTGGGGGAAACAAACAAGGCTTGTATCCGTTGTGGAAGTATTTTGATCGTGTTCCGGGCCCAAAGGGTTCAGGTGGAACAACCACGATCTCATGTAAATTATGCCCAATGTCATGGCAAGGTACTTACACGAGGGTGAGGCTCATTTCCTTCACATACCTAGAAAAGGTGTTGATCCTTGTATAAATGAGGTGGAATGATATGAGGCTGTGAGGGTTCAAAAAAGGGTTGATGGTAAAGTTTCTAATATGAGCTCTCACGCTTCAACAACAGGGGCAACTGCTGCAAATCAAAATCAAAATAGAGAGGCAGAGGTGGATGTCTCTTCAAGAGATGTAGCAACAGAAAGTTCTCACAAGAGACCACACATAGGTAGCTCAAACCCCATTGGTAGATTATTTGATGTGCAAGGCTGAGAAGCGGTTGATGCAACAATTGCATGCTTCTTTTATGCCAATGGAATACAGTTTAATGTTGCTCAATCACCTTTCTATACAGAGATGGTCCAAGCAATCAGAAATGCACCAACTAGATATAAACCACCTATGTATGAAAAGCTTCGCACTACTCTAATTGATAAAGAAAAAATTCAATTAGACTAGCAACAAACTGCACCATTGAAAAGAGTGTGGGTTTCAGAAGGATGCAACATTGTGATGGATGGGTTGACGAATACTAGAAACCGTCCACTACTTAATATCATGGTAACATGCAACAAAGGGCCTTATTTTTTGAAGGCATTAGATTGTTCAAGGCAAGAAAAAAATGCAGAGTTTCTTTTTAACCAGCTATGTGACGGCATTAAGGAGGTAGGGGCATCACATGTAGTCCAAATTGTTATAGATGTTGCCCCTGTTTGTAAAGCAGCAGGCATGCTGGTGCAAAAGAAATACAAGCATATATTTTGGACACCATGTTGTGTGCACTCGTTGAATAATGCACTCAAAGATACTGGCAAGTTTGAGTGGGTTTCAACTCTCATAGAAAAGGTAGAAAAATTCAAATGTTCATATGTAACCATCACCAAACACAAGCTATTTATCGAAAATTTGCTAAGGTGGAGCTTCTCAAACCAGTTGATACAAGGTTTGCTTCTTATTTTATTCTTCTTCATCGTCTTTGTGAAGTGAAAGGTGCTTTGTGTTCCACGGTAGTTAGTGATGCATGGGCAACTTGGAGGCAATCTACATTAGATGATGCAGTTGAGGTGAGAGGTATGGTCCTTGATGATCGTTTTTGGGCTGATATTAAATTTGTTGTGGACTTTATTCAACCCATATGTGAGGTGATCAAATTTGTAGATTCAAACAAGCCATGTTTGAGGGAAATTTATGAAGAGATAGATTCCATGTGTGAACGAATTAAAAAAATAACAGATGCAAAAGATCCTTCACTATATCCTTTGATAGAAGAAAAGTTTCATGGAAGATGGAACACTTAACACACCTCTTAATTGTGCTGCCTATGCCTTAAATCCTAAATGGCATAATATACAAGAGACTAATAAGAGAGCTCCATATGAGGATTGAGAGGTAATGAAGGGATTTTGGGCTGCAATAAAAAATATATATGGCCAGGTGAGGAAGCATCAGTTATGAGGAGTCAATGGAATAAGTTTTCATGTGGGCATGGTGATTTTTCTTTTGTGGAAGCTTTATATGATATGCGAACCAAGAACGACCCTATAGAGTGGTGGTGGAACCATGGAGGTGAAACACCTGAATTGCAATCATTTATAATAAGATTACTCTCACAAGTAGCTAGCTCTTCATCTTGTGAAAGAAATTGGAGTACTTATGGTTTTATTCATTCACTGAAGAGGAACCGATTGGGGTCAAAGAAAGCAGAGAACCTGGTGTACATTCATAGCTCACTTCGCCCTCTCTCTCTTGTGTAGATCTTGCATACAAGGAGGGTCCTTCAGTAAAATGAGACCAAATTTCACCTGATGGAGATGTTGCACCCATAGTGGATGAAGTGGTTGAACTAGATGGCCTTACTGATTTACCCCAATTCAACTACCAACAGAGGAACCTGAGTTAGAGAGTGTTGAGTATTTGGAGAGCATGATAGCTAAGGACCTTGACATGGATGATGTGGTGTAGATGATATGAGATATCAGATAGATTTCTGATTTTTGTTTTTTGTTTGCATATAAGCCAATCAAACTATCAATATTTCTAAATTTCAATATTTAATCAAATATGTAATGTCAAATGTGAACTATGATCATGAAATTTGAAGTATGAACTCTTTGACACAATGTGACGACGACATTTGGATTTGAATTTTGTGTACTTAAAGTTAGTGTTCATTCTTAAATTTTACTACTACTATTGTTTTGAAAGTTCAATGTCATCATATTTTCAGATTTTCTATAAATTATTAATTTTTATATTAAAAAATAAAAATGGTGTCTCAAGTACCCCCATCTCCTATTTTCAAAAAAATGTCGTACTGGTACTAGTACCAATCTCCCATACCAATACCAATACCCGTCTCCTGGCACCTATGGTTTTGTTCAGGTTGATTTGGAGGAGATTTTTGTGAGGATCTACATAGGGCTTTGTCTTTACAATTTGCAAACCTAGGGAGTGGACAATAGGAATTAGATCTAACATTTGGCTAGCCCTATTCTTTGTAGTTCGCATACTCGGACTCAACTCGGAATCAACAAAACAAAAATTTTGCCAACTAAGCAAATCTCAACTAAAAAAATACTTAAATTTCTTAAAGAAATATATATGCAAAATATAGTTACAAAATGTATCAAATGACTCTGGTGGGAGTTTGGGGGTAGCTCTAGCACCACTAGTGAGGTTGAGGGGCAGCTATGAAATCCTTCCATTTTGCTCAACAATGTTGAAATGCTAGTGTGTTTCTTTAGCTTGGGCAGATAAGGCTTATAAAGACAGACATTTGCAATTTTTCAGTGTTTTTACTGCATTTTTTCCCTACATGGCAAGAGTATTTGGCAGACTGGCAGAGCACTTGCCATGAAAACTTTGCGAGTTTACCTTGAAAAGACTCGGTGCAGTACAATACCCACAAGTAGTTAAAATATGCTGTTTTTGTTGTTATTTTCTCTACCAGCCACCTTGGAGATGTTTGATATACTCTCTGATTGGTTTGGAGACTAAATGGGACTCTAAATTCGTTGATGTTATAGTAAGTTCTTGATCTACCATTGCCTATAACTTTTAGTCGGTGCTCCTGATGAGAGAATCAGTAGGATTTTACAGGTAGCTTGCATATTGTATTGTCTTTTCATTGATATGCTCTGAAGCTTGCCTTCTGCTTGATCTGTAGTCTCCTCCTGCTTCTCTTTTGTAGGTTGTTTTGAAAAAGGCTCAATTGGATATCCTCAGTCCTGTTTTCCCCGCTAACTGCATCGTTGGGCAATGAGTGAGACACATTCTCGCCAAGTGGCCATGCTCATGACAGCCTCTGCATCTGAACAGGATGTTCCCATTCAGCTCCCCCAAATCTAGGAATATTTGGTCCAGGAGTGGTTTTTATAAACCAATGTTCACATAGATACTAGCATAGTTCAGAACCCCAGGTATGTGGGCTAGTGGTAGAAGACAAGCCTAGCATGTGGATGGCAAACATTGGGTTCATACATTGGCCTTTTATATCCTCTCTTGAAACCCAAAAAACAAAAAAAGTAGTTTCCAAATTATTAAAAAATGAAACCTGAGAGTACTCATCGTCACTTTCAAGTTTCATGCCTTTCCTTAAGTACACTAATCTTGGGGACTTAGAGACTACCAGATAGGTATTATATAAAAAGAGAAATTTCTAATGGAAACAAGCTTTCTTGACATCGTTTTCAGAATCAGCAATTGCACTACACATATAATGTAATGTAAGATCATCAGATCCATAAATACTTCTCTAAACAAAAGTTGGATGAATTTCTTTGGTTTTCTTTTCGAAAAGTTCACGAACCATCTACTGTTGCTCATTGAAAACATTAATGATACAACGAGCAGAAATTCTCTTAAAGAGGCTGGTCGGTTAGGAAAATATGAATCTTACGAACTTTTATCTAACAAAATGCAACACAAATTTCAGTAACATCCTCTCACGACAGTCTAATTGAAGTATAAACAAAAGTAGACAATATATCTCAATACAAATAAACAAATAGCCCAATTCACATGTAACTTCCTTACCTGCAGAGACAACTAATAGTCTGGCTAATCAGATTAGTACAAAACAAATCCAAGAAAATTTTGAAAGTTTTGAGTGTCATAAGTACATATACTCATTTAAAATTGCATAATCTTGAAAATACAGAGGATTGCAAGTGGCAGGAAACTAGATGTTATTAACAGCGTGCCATGAGTTTCCTTCTTACATGGATGTATCATGCAAGGTTATTTGATTGGATAGCAGTTGGAGTTTCTTTGACTTGCCAACTTGTGTGCAAAGTTTATCAATGTACATTTTTACTGTACCTATATGCATTCTGACATGATAAAATAACATATAGACCTCAAACAGAAACAATATTTGGAAATGGTACAAGTTTCCATATAAGCAAAGCAGTTTAAGGGAAGAGCTTCTTGGCCAGGATCCTCCAGTTAGCAAACAAATTGCTAGAGTGGCTCCAAAGTCATAGATGCAAATATACTTTACCACTAAAAGAATTGGCTCAATTGGAATTGACCAAAAATGATGCTACAACACAAGCATAAGTTAGTCCAAAAATGTTATGCATCCTCCACCTGCACATACAGACTAGCCTGTGGATGAAGGCCCCCTTCCCTCAGAGATAATGCAAACTTGTCTGGACCATAGACAACTCGAGGAAAACTTGTGACTAAGCTGTATTTTTCAGCATTCAAGCAATTCAAGGAATCAACATAGTCATAAAGGGATTGAATCATTGCTGAGCTATAAAATCTCCGTTCTTTGCGCTCTCCATTAGGAAACCGCACAAGGACCTATGAAAGAGAAAAACACCAAAACATCAAATTATCAGTAATATAGAACAGTAAATCAGCCAAAATATAAATATAGCTACAATATATGACAAAGTACAAGGTCACTGGTAGAGTCTGCAGGAGGAGTAAACATAGATGAGACTTGGTAAAAGACTTGATGCTATTAACTCAAATGATCAATAAATATAGCTCAAATATCTAGACAAAGTACATAGTTACTGATAAAGGCTGTGGGAGAGCTAAAGATCAATGAGACTTGCTCAGAAGATTTGATGCATATTTTTTCTAAATATGTTGTTAGGGAAAGACACAATCAAGTAATCTTGGCTACAGCCACTCTTCATAAATGAGGCTTTATAAGATGGCTTGTACTAGTACTTTTCTTTATAGCTTTCCATATAATCTGATTGTATACTAATACATTTGGAACAGTTGTAGCATTAAAAATTGCATTTCCTTCAATCATAATATGCATATAAGAGGTCTCGTAAACATGTTCAAATGAACAAATTATCAAGTTAAAAAAATGATAATTTAACTATGCTAAGGAAAAAAATCATTGCAATAAATCACACTACAGCTCGAGTAATTATTGAAACTCCTCTAGCTCCAACAACACTGTTTGAACGGTTATATTTTCTAATTTTTTATGTAGCAGGAATTCTGAAGATGAGGATAATAGAATTGACATTGTACTTTGAAAAGTCCCCCCTTGTCAATCTCCAAAAAAGCTGAATGGATGATTATAATTTTACCAACAACAATCTGAAACACATTATTCGCACACTCCAACATGAACCTGATATGCGCTGAGAGGCATTCAAAATACACAATGCACCAATCCCACCACAAGTGTCAGAACATAGAAAGAAACCTGCAAGATTAACTATTTATTGCAATTTACGTCATCACAATAATTGATGCTTCCTATTCAATGATATTAACATGCAAAGATTGTTTTCCCTTTCCAGCCATCTTTGGGATTTAAAGTTATGTTCTAAACCATTTGGTTGGCTGATGTTGTTTATAGACATGCTCTGTAAAACTAGATGAATTGGCTCAATGCAAGTAGCAGATTTTTTCTTCAAACATTTTTAAATTGTTGTATGTGTTGGCTGCAAAATCAACACAGTTTCGATGTTTCCAATACATCTTCTGACCCCTACTCCAAAGATGATTGGCAATAAGTACAGTACTATTAATTGTAAGGAGGTGGCAAAGGGAGAAGTTGGCATGACCGGGCTCATATAGTGCAATATTCCCAATAATAGGTAGTAGCAGGTGTTTACAGTAGTGATGTATCAAAAGTAGGATATCTGGTTAGGCTTTTGGACCTTATGGAAGATAGTTTCAGTTTTCATTGGGCATTGTATGATTCCTTAAAAACATGAAGTAAGGTGATGATTGTACGGCACTTGCATAGATTTTGTCAACGAGTCACTAGTCTGGTTTCATATCTTGGCATGGAGATCCAATCACTAGTGTGTCACAAAGAAGTGCTATTGACATAGGGAGAGCAAGAATTACAAGATTGTCGTCACTCCAAAGCTCCAGTCCATGAGGATTTCATCTCTAATTTGGCTCTCTATCTCCTTAATGTTGAAGTTCATCTATGGCTTCTCAAAACTTTTCATCCTGATTCCTAACCAATTCTCAAAAATGATGGTTCTAGACTTCAATTTGGAGATTGGTTCAGATGCAAGCTATTGAGGCCAAGGGTGTCGGCAAAACACCATCCCCTTCTCACCGAGAGGATACGTCAAATGCTATTGATGAGCTACGAAGTGAAATACAAATCTTGTGCACCTACTGTGGAGATGTTGGAAGAGTTTTACCTAGGTTGAATGTTCATCACTTTCATGGGAATTTGGAGGTTGTTAGTGATTACACTATTCCATTTCTCTGCGATTCTTCCATCCATCGATCTCGACGTTGATAGGGGATTTGCTACAGAGTTTAGTTTCCTATGTTGGCCGGTGATTGTAGAAATTGGTGGGCATCAAGCAAACCCCATGTGGAGTCAAGGAGTTGTGGGGTGTGGTATAGTGTTTTGTCTCCATGATTTTGTAGAATGTTTGTACTGGTCCTTCTAATATCAGACAAGGACTTCAAGTAGCTGGTTGCTATTGCAGCTATCATATAGTTAATATGTTTACTTATGTTTACTAGTACAAGCCCTTGGTAGCTTTTTCTTGACAAAAGTTTATTTGTTTTCTGGTAAAGTATTGTAATACTGTCTATATCATGGACAAGGGCCTCTATAAAACCCCCACTAATATATCTTAAAAAATATAAATTATGTAGAAATTTTAGCATAGTTAATAACTTAATATATACTATATTTAATATTTATATAAATAATAAATTATTAATATCTATTAAACCAGGTCTTCCCAATGCTCATATAATCTTCAAGAAAATGAAAGAAATAGGGCTGAGTCCCAATATTGTGGCCATGCTTATTGGCATCTGCAAGGATGGCCTTGTTCAGGAAGCTATGAAACTAGTTGGTGAAAGTGTCAAACGGGAAGCATAACCAAAGTAAACATATACACAAACATAGTGGAATGGTTTTGCAAGGGATTGAAGCTCAACAACACCAAGAGGATTTTCAGAAAAATGCAGGACAAACACATTGTGTCCAATGCCTTTAGTTACCCCATATTGATTTAGGGTTTCCACAAGGATTGAAAGCTCAATGACGTCCTCAAATTCTTATGCTCGAGATGCATAATAAGAGTTGTAAACCTAATGCTGCCACTTATGTAGCCTATATTGTTAGTTTTGTAAGGAGCAACTATGTTATCAAACCGGCAAAAAAAACTGTATACCTGAGTATGATTCCTTTCCAAATGGAGTTTAGGCACAAAATTCTTGTGGAATCGGGCAAGGTATGCTTTTTCTAGGGTGGATTCATTTAGAGTCATCAAGAAGCATACCTAGATGATTCCAACTTAGACAAGGTGTTTTCATAGTGATTCCAGTGGTGAACATAAATTTTAATTCATTTTGTTCAACCTTTTTTACCATAAAACATGACTGAAACCTTAAATGACATTATTTTTCACTACATTTTCACCAACATTAGCAAATGAAGATCCAGACTCTTAACGGCATGGTTAAGCCTTTTTGCATTCACACCATGGGCCAACTACCATTTTCTCCAAGCTTCTCCTCCCTGCTTGCCATCAAAATGCTTTTTTATTGTTGTCAAGAATTTTTTCTTTTCTTTACGTGAACTTAGCTTGTAGTATTATTTAAGTTTAGCTTTAATTTTAAGTTTTTAAATTTATTAAAATTTTATTAAATTTAGTATTGTTAAATAAGATTATTAATCTTACAATTATTTTTAATGAAGTTTATTTTTATTAAACTTAATTTATTGGTGTATAATGTATGTTAAATACATATTATTTATATTAAATTATATTAATTAGTATTAAATTGATTATTTATTAAGTTTAGTATTCTTTAATATTTATTTAAATCAACTATCCCTATCCCTATCCCCTGAAGACGAGGTTTTTTTGCGTGGAGAACATGTCCCCTGGAAGATTTTATAGGATGTGCCTGACTTGATAACATTGTCATTTACCAAAATTTAAAAGAATTATTAATAAATTATATTTGTTTCTAGGATATTATTACAGAAAATATATGCCCCTACTATTTACTAAGCTAAAGGACATATTGACTATGAAATTATTTCAAATTATACCAAAAAATCGAGTGAATGTAAACAATACCAGTGTTATATTATTTGAAATATATACCTGTGTAACATCAGACCCTTTCTCAGGCTCCACACCCAATGCCACAGCCTTTTCTTGGCGCCGCCTTTCTAAAGCTGCTTCTCTCTCGGCTGCTTCCTGAGCAGCTCTTGCCATAGCCTCTTCCTCTTCCTTACGCCTCCTCTCAGCTTCAGCTGCTTCTCTTTGCAAGCGCTCTACCTCTGCTTGCTTTTCCCGCTCTCTGGCCTGCCCAGACACAAAGATTTGTAATAAAAATATATGCCATAAAGGATTCCTGTGTGCTATCAAATTTAAACATGGGAGCAGAATTCTCAAAGTCTTTATATTTTGTTTATTGCTGGTTCTCATCACCATGGTAAATTTCAATATGAAAAATTATAGGATCACAAAGTATATAGAGGGTTGTGAAAAATGTAACAGTTACCTGATCGGCTTCAAGAGCAGCTTGATATGCAGCATCCTGTTCTTCTCTTAGTCGCCTATTATGTCTCCTCTCTTCCTCCTCAATACGGGCTGCAGCAAGTACAGCTCCGCTTTCTTCTACTACCCTCTGAAGAACTTCCAGCAACTCTGATGGCGTCTTTGGGCCTTCAACCTGTTAGTGCAATCAGAAACTCCTCCTTATCAAAAATGCAAAGAAATACACAAACACAGTTTGGTAGCCACAGCTTTTAATGTTCCAAATTTTTTGTTGAAATTGTTGCTTTAACTTTTCCTTATGAAGACATTTCTCTGTATGAAAGTGAGGATCAGGAAACAAATAGAACATTAAAGAGAAGACATTTATGTGGTTCCTGTAAATATAAGAAACTGGGCAAAAGAGCAAATAGAAGATAATGATGGAAAAAAATTAGCATATATGATGTTTGTTAATTTTGATGGTGCAAGCCAAAGGTTCTTGAACTAAAATCAGATAACTGTCACAGAGAAACAGCAGCATGCACTTTCCACACCTCAAAGCAAAGCCACAGTTTACAGTCATTTCCGGCAAATGAAATGTATCTATAGTTCTCATACATTGCAAGAAATACAAAATTTAAAAGGTCATTCACATTTTCTGAGAGAGAAACATAGCAAAGAGCCAAACACACACAGAGCATTTCCTGTTTTGCTCAACAATGATAGGAAGTATAATAGTGGTTATTAATTACTAATTCGTAATTATCAATTAGAATTTCAAACAATCAAAACAAAGGCCATCAAGTCTGTTGAAAACCTCATATTTTCTACATTTCATAGAAGTGAGGTAACTTCACAAACTAATCCCCAGAGATAAGTTTGTTCAGATAACACATCGGAAAGCCCATTCATAATACAATTTATGAACATAAAAAAGATTTTAGTGAATACCTAGCAATAATTTGATTCTTGTAAAGTTCATAATGGACTAATATTGTTTGAAAATTATGTAATGTAACTAGGTGTTAGAAAAAATCATAGATAATAATTCCAAGGTGAATGAAAAGATCTTATTGCCTTGGAATAATCATGCACAACACTACAAAACCTAATAAAATTTAATCAAATGAATATTGACTGAAAAGGTTTAATACAACAGACAATCAATCTTAACATGCAATGTGAAGGCAAAGATAATGCAATGGGATTTAACCTTGGTACACAAACCTCTCAACATTTCTAGAGCCCAATATCTGTGGCATCCCTCTTTTCTATCTCATTTTTAGATGATTTTGCATTGACATACAGACTAGTAGAGATATCTTAAATACATCTATCTAAAAGACACAGAGAGATACAGTTTCAAGGTGCCTATATATCCCATGTAACAAATTCAAAATAGATGCCTCCAAAATAATAAATTTGTAACAGGTGCCTCAAAACTGATATCTTAGATAGATATATTTAAGATACCTACATTAATTTATTACATCCATAAATGGACACATAAATTTTAACTTTTATTTCAGAGCTATTTTATTTTATCTATATAATTTACTTTATTTTTAATTGAAGAGCATCTTACTTTTCTATAATTTTCAAAAACCAAATGAAAACAAATTATTTACCATAGTACTTTCAATATTGAAGAAGTTTTCAAAAATTAAATGAAAATAAATTATTTCAATAGTTTTACTAATTTATTTACTAAAATACATTGCTATTTCAATAGTTTTACTAATTTATTTACTATTTTATTTACATTTAAACCCTTTTTTTCCTATTTTTGGCTTCTTTTTTATTTCTTTTGTTTTGATTTTGTTTTGAAAAGGATAGTAAATATTCTATGCTTATATGCTACTTTTGATTCTACCTTTTGAAAAGCCACCATTCATTATAAATAATTTCATTTCTCTGCTGTCAAACGTTTTTGTTTAATATTTGTTTTGTTAGATTCTTGTTTTGCTGACTGAAGAGATTTTAAACGGTCATGCCAATACACTCCACCCTTGCTCCCACTGTAGGTTAAGCCTCTCAGCATAATTATTTTATGTTAGTCACAAAATGGATTCGAGAAACCATAATCACACACTGAATAAAAACCATAAATATAGGAAAAAGTAATATTAAACTACTACTGTGTTTCCATTCTAAAGCTGAACACCTTGAATGTAGCTTGTAAGTCTGCCAAGTGTGATCTTTATTCAAATGACTTATTAATAAAATGACCAAAGTTGATGATAACCAAAATATGGCAGTCTATAATTGTAGATCCCTGGATGAAAACACTTTTATGGTCAAATTAGAAACTAGTGAAAACGGCTATGCAATAGAATGTATCAAAGTCCGCCAATAGATTCTAGATAGAAAAAATATGTTCTAAAAACATTTGATCAAAATATGCTCTGCATACATCTGTAATAATTTCTCTAGCTTATAATGCAAAAATGTGACAAAAGGATGCGACTAGAGAAAGAAAGGAAGGCTTTCTAGAAGGTGAGCAAGAAGAACATGACATTGACCAAAGGAGAAGAGGAAGGTGGGGACAGGTCATAGTAAAGTTACAACTCCAATAGCAAATGCAATCCCCGTTGGATTAAGCAAACCATAGAAATAGGCAAATCTAGAAGTTGATAATCAAATTAGGTTTCCTAGAAAGAGGAAATAACAGATAGGAAAGAATTGGCAAAGCAATGACACAAGGATCCAAGATTGGAAGCGACCTCAAGGAAGAATTACGACAAAGCAGATCCAACAGTTTCCTCATACCTAGAGTCCAAAGATTGTCCAAGATTAGAAATCTGAAAACCCATGGCTGCTTCTAGGGTAAAATACTAAAATACATTGAAAATATGGAAGTTTCCACATCAAGAAAGCTAATGATCAACATAAGCAATGAAACCCTCAAGAAAGTAATTGATAAAAGAAGAGAGACATCCTTCATCGCCAAAATTGTTAGTTATTGGCCTAGGAAGGATAGATTACTCAAGTGGTGCAGAACAAAATAGGGTGAAGAAATCAAAGTTAAAATTCCTCCCGAAAAAGTTCTTTCTTATAGAGTGCTGATCAAAGCAGTTCTATCAAAGGATTGCACAAGATGGCCCTTGGATGATTGATGGCATGGGGATTTCCCTACAAGAGTGGGAACCCAATTTTAATGCAATAGAATATCATATCTCCTTGGCCCTGGCTTGGGTTCACTTATATAACCTACCAATGGAATATTGGAATTCAGAAACAATTTCTCAAATCAAAGACTCAAGAGTCACTTATATCACCGGATAAGGATCTAATGGCGAACAATGTTGGGAACTTCGAAGCTTGACAAAAATATGCATTATGTGGAATTTCAATGCGTATCATTTGAAATCAAGCCTTGGAGAGTGATCACAACAGATAGAATTGGAAAGAGGGCCAATGAAATTTGGACGTGCTAGGTTGGAACAAAGTGGGGAAAATGGGTAGCTAGAGAAAATGGGAGAGAATAGCTAGGCAAAAGGAAAAAAATTGTGATGACAAGACAAACATCAAAGAGACTAAAAGCACAATAGATCACAAAACAAGAGAAATTAAGGGAAAGAAGTTCCAATTTTTTATATTGCATTAAAGGAATTTGGCATTTTAGACCAATTGAGGAAGGTGAGATCATAGGCAACAATTGTCAGCCAGAAATATCTTCAACAGAAGAAGATTGATTAGAAAATCCACAGGCTGAGCATGCCCGAGCAAATTCAAGGATGCTCACTTTTAAAAATGCCCATCAGAATTTATGGGATAAAAATGACAAAAACCCTTTGGTGGATTTTCTTATCTCTACAGAAGATAGGAAAATCACTCAACTAAAATGGAGGCTTTGGCACAAGGCCAAAAAGAAATTAAAAGGGGAGACCTCTAGAAAGATACTGAGATAAAAAAGTAGAGGAAGAGAGAGGGCAAATAAAGTTGACAAAAATGCATTTAAAATTTCGGAAGGGAAAGACCCTTCTGAGAGGTCAATGATAATCCTCATGAGGAACATTAAGGGCTTAAATGCCCCTAACAAAAGATGTTGGATACAAAGTCAAATAGACTCCTCAAAGGTGAATATGATAATCTTGCAAGAGACAAAATGGTGAACCAAGGAGATTGGTTCAAAATTAGAGAACTAGAAAAAATCGTGAAGGGGCCTCTAGAGGATTGGGTCTTCTATGGTCAATGGATTTGGTGGAGTTTAAGAAGATTGAAGTAAACCAGAGTTGGCAACTCTTCAAAATATCAAACTTTCATTCAAAACTCAATTTTTATTTAATTAGCATATACAGCCCAGCTGGACAACTAAAGAAGGCTCTTGTATCGAATTAGATATTAGACCTTAATCTCCTAGGAGATAAAAAGGCAATCATTGATGGAGACTTCAACACCACAATAAATACTAAGGAGAAACACTAAGGGGTGTTGCGCATGACTCAATCTCAGAAGGACTTTACAAAATTCATTCAAAGGAATAATTTAATGGATTGCATCCCAAATAAGGAAATAATAAGATTATAGATTATTCTTATTAATTCTTTGTAAGAATTTGTAATTATTTCTTCTTTTTATTATCTTTAATCTATAATTTATAATTATAGATTATTATTATAGATTATAGATTATAATTATGTTTCTCTTTTATTAAGTTTATAATTATAGATTATAGATTATAAATATCTTGCTCTATTAGTATAATTTTAGATTATAATTCATTTTTATAGATTATAGTTTATAAGATTAATCTTGTTTTTTCTTTGTATTTTTAATTATTTCCTCTTTTATTTCTTGTCTTTGTTTTTAATTAATCTTTAGCATTAATCTTCATCTCATAACATTAATCATTAGCATTAATCTCTTTTCTTTAATCTTTTAGAATTATTAATCTTCAGCCTTGATATTATATTGTTGTATCTTTTACCTTTATTGATTATTCGTTTTAATGAATTTTAAGATTTTGTCCTTTTGATTTATTCTTTTATTTGATTTATCCTTCTAGCTTTTTTGTTTTTTGCATCTTTCTCTTTACTCTCAGACCTTTTAGTTGACTCCATTTTTTCTTTTTCTTTCCTTTCTCCTTTTTCTCTTGGTCCTTTCTTTTCTTCTTGCATTCCCTTCTCTCTGTCCTAGTCATCCTTATCCTTGAACCGCGTGCCCCCCTTCCTCCTCTCCTCTATCTCTCTCTTTTTAGCTGATCTTGGTCTGCAACAATTCATTTTCTCCTTCAGCTCTCTTTCATCCTGATGAAGGATCACGTAGTGTGATTTGAAACTTTGATGACAAAAATAGCTACACAATTGAATCCAGAAATCTTATTCATATAAGCTTGATGGATTGTGGAAACTTGATATCCTTAAACATGTACAGGGCTAATGTGGAAGTCCCAACTATGGTGCAAAGGGAGGTGTGCATATATTTTTGTGTTATAACACAACTCTGACATTTTGTATGAATTTATCCTAGGGCTAAAAGTAACTAATGATACATGTGCGCTCATATGCTATTAGGTGGAGATCAATTCATATAGATAACTACAATAAATTGCAACAGGTTATCAACATGATTAAGTGGCATGGACAATGAAAGTAGACTTCATGCAAAAAATTTGCAATGGTTAAAAGTTGTGCTAGGTTTTACTTCGACTGTGTTTTTTTGTTCATTTGATTGCTTCAAATTAATCTAAGTTCCTATTCCAACTAAAAGTTTGTGGTTTAAATTGCAATTTGCTTTTTCCTAGCTGTAGTGATGCTTGTGGAATGTTATGCAGAGGGCAAGACTATATGAGCCACAATTTTGGGTTAATGGTCATGGTGAATTGAGAAATTCTTAATGGTATAATAATCCCAAACGCATTGGTGACATCATTTTAAATTTTTATTGGAGATCCATTAGGTGACCATTCTAATAAACTAAGGTTTAGGGCCTAACTAACCTCAATAGAGCATATCTAAGCAAACACCAATTCAAGTGTAGTGCCCTTCTTTGTATATATGCCATTTCAAAATGTGATGTCCCACTTTATTCCTGAATATCAAACCCCAGGCATTGACAAATATTAATAGCTTTTCCCTGTGAAGGCCGACCCAATTAAGACCATCAGCGATAGAATAAAGGTGGCTGACCTAGGAAAAATATAATATAAATTAAATGGCAGCAGTGGGGGCTGACTTATTAAAAATAATAAATAGATTATTAGGGGCAGCGATCACCCAACAACAGGTAAATAAATAAGTTATAATCCATAAAAAGGCAGTGCTTGAAAGAGGGGTGCATCCTTTGTAAGGGATGCAATGATTATAAAGGGTGTGACTATTCACCCCCCCAGCCCCCCTCCCTCCATGAAGGATATATAAAGGAGGTTGAATCATTTGTGAGGGGCATCAATTGGGATCAATCAAGCAGATTGGATACAAGAAATAAGGATTGGAAATTATAAGAGATCTATTGGATTAAATACTATTAGCAAGAACATATTTGGGAAGTAAGCTTAAAATATAATTATAAATATATATATGATCATGCAATAGTGATTATTGTAAGTTTTAAATTTAATTAGAAATATATATATATGATCATGCAATAATGATGCTTGCAGCAATTATTGATCCTTTTAAGTAATCATGATTCTTCCTTTATTATGAATATGGGATAATAGATTCGTATAATAACCTATTTAGAACTTAGAGAAATGGATTGCAAAACGGGAAGGCCGATCAACCTTTCGGGTTGACGAGAGGTGAAGACCCAACATACCCACCATCAAGTACACCACCCATAGGGTATTAAACCTCGTGGGTCAGAAGACATATGTGTGCTGTTGGGCTTGGTGGAAGGGAGGTAGTCTTCATGGTCTTATCAAGCATGCCACCCATAGGGGGTTAGGCTTCATGGGCTGGGAGGCTTATTAGTGCTCCTAGGCTTGATCAGGGAGGACGGCCAGCCTCCAAGGTGGATTGAGGGATGGAAGGGTGGCCCACCTTACATGTTCTCGCAGTACAAGGGCAACCAACCTTGAGACTACGGTTTGCAAGCATTTCAATGAATTCCTAATAAGATTATTATGGGAATCCATATTGGAATGGCTATTGCATTAATTAGAATTTTGATGTAACTAATGTGCACGAATATCATGATGTTTACTAATGACTAATAAGCTAATGTCAATTTCTAGTGACTAGTATTGTGTGCAAGACCTAAACCAGGGCATTTCAATTGGTAAATTTATAATCTTAAATGTATTACATTTCTTATTTTGGTTGAAATTGTGGTTTTAGGGCAAAATCTAGGAATATCCCAAATAGGGCACATTACACAAAATAATGACTTCACGCCATTAGTTGCTTTTATCTTCCTATATTCAAGTAGTTCTCCCTTAAAATAACTTTGTCAACATCAAATAATGTTTAAAAAAAATGTGACAAATCTAATTTTTCAATGCCTCTATAGACAAATAACTACAATAGTTTTCTAGTATTTTTCTTAACTATCTACCCAACAATTATACTCCAATGAAACAAATCACATATTAAGCTACAATCCTCTCATAGTTTTACAAAGATTTGACAATCTATCAATGTAAAGTTACCAATTATAATATCTACAACAACCCATGACATGGTCCAACTAACAAGGTCCAATTATGTTTTGAACTAAATGTACAATATAATATTTTAAGACTATGCAATGTCCCCTTTTGGGATCACCTTATATTTTGCCCTGAAATCACAATTACAAATGAAACCAATAGCAGATTGTAGTTAAAGATATAATTGCTACTTAAAATTGAGATGATGTAAGTCTGGTTACGGAAACCTACAACCATGTTCGATGAATATGACAGACATAATCCATGAAATACATTAAATTCCAACTCTAAGGAAGATTATATATATCAATACATCAAGTCCCAAGGACTATGTGGGCTCAACTATAACGAGGAGGACATGATGAGGTGCCCCAAGTGTCCTCTACCCTAGACCCAACAAGAGGACCTTATCCTCTGTGGCCTCATGTGGTCCTTAACCGATGGTCCTCAGCCATCATCATGAGGTGGTGTACCTAGTGAGGGCTTTACACATTTCTCCTCCATCATGCCAACCTCTCCTCTTATGATTGAAGAATTTCCTTCATTTTCTTCAACAGTTGATTCACTCGGGGATCGTTGGGAGGCTGCAATAGGGTGCCCTTCTAACAGTTCCCCCTTTTGCATAACAGGGTGCCCTTTTAGCAGTTCTCCCTTTTGCATAATAGGGTGTCCTTATAGCAGTTCTCCCTCTTGCATAGTAGGGTGCCCTTATAGCAGTTCTCCCTTTTGCAATCCTGCCTCATCCCTTCATGACCAATTATGCTAAACCAGAATAATATCACTGTTCATAATATCTGCCATATTTCCTTCTCAGGTTTTATCCATGCCTGTAATATTTGTTGCCTGAGTAATGAATGTATTTCTGAAGATCATTGCTGATCTGAATATTCCTTTTCTTCCATTGATTTGTTCTTAACAATCAGAAGATATTGTTAGTGTAGATCAAACAGATAAGGATCTATTATCCATACTTATATTAAAGCATCATAATTACTTATAAAGCTCAAAAATTGCTGCAAGCATCATTATTGCATAATCGTATATAATATATATATATATATATATATATTCCTAATTGATTTCAATCTTCCAATAATCACTTTATATTCTTATGTGAACTTGTATATTTTATATATATATATATATATATATATATATTGGACTTACTCCCCTTATGGTTGATTTATCATTGCCTTCATATATCCCTTGTTTCCAGATTTCTTGTTTCTCGATTTTAATGTTCTTTTGAATCTGTGTATACTCTTTTTAGATCTGTTTATTTGTCCTTACATCTGCTTGTGTTTATCCCATATATATATTCCTGCTGCTGCCCTGAGAAATATATTTCAGACTTCTTATGTATTTCTTCCTATTTGATCTGCTATAATACCCTGAATATATCTGCTGATCTCTATTTGCCTACGTATTTTCTCTTCTTATTCACCATATTTCTTCCTGAATCTGTTGCTTTTCAGATCCTTGTTTATTTTTTGAATGCTATTCCTTCTTCTGCCTTTCCAGATTTCTGACTGATCCATATATTGATTTACATCTGCCAATGCATTCAATATGATTCCTGTTTAGATTATCTGCTGCTGCAGACTCCTTTCATCTTTCTTTTCCATTCCATGCTGGATTCCCCGTTATTCCCTCCTTTTCTTTTATTGATTTCTATTTTCTTTTCTGCCTTCATGTGATCCCATCGCCAATATTTATGCTATTCAAAAGGGGTGTCTTTTGTGAGAGGTGTCCCTTAAAATCTAATCGCTGCCTTTCAAAAGATGTATTTGCCCCTTTTAAATCCAGCAATGCTTTTACTAAGTCAAATCCCCTTTGACCATTGCTTTTATGTTACTTCACATTCTCCTTTATTATTGTCTTTGGTAATCAATCGCTGCCATTGTTGTTGGTATTTACTAATCGCTACTGCTGATATATACATTATTTATGTTTATATTAATATATTAAATTGTTAATATTTATTTTTATATTTTTGATATCTATATTGTCATTTATTTTATTTATTAATTTATTTCCATTTCAATTTTCGGGGGCATGACAGACTATCTTAACTTCAGAAGGTTTCTTTTAAATTCATGAAGTTTCCACAGTCCATGACAATATTGTGAAAAGATTTCTGGATTAAAACTGTGCCAATTTTTACATCAAAAAATAACATTTTGGATCATACTCCATGATCCATCATCAGGATGCAATGCAAATAGAGAGAAGAGTGAAAAATGAAGTAGCAGTCTTGCGGAGATAAAAAGATGAGGGGAAAGGGAGGGATAGGACCAAAAATAAAAAAATTACAATTCTAAAGGCCAAAAAAGAAAACCAGACCTTAGAAGGAAAAGATCAAGACATTAGAAGAACATAAATGAGATAACTAAATTTGCAAAAGGAAGAAGAATATAATAAACTAAAGTATACATGAAAAAAGAAACAAGAAACATAAAACTTTTTTCAAAAATGAAGCTAAATTAAAAACTAAAATAAACTAATGCAAAGAAGAGAAAGCAAAGAGAAAGAGAAATACAACTTAATTTAATATTAAAATATATATGTGTAATTTAACTAACAAATGGAAAGAACAAACAAAAAGAAATGGAATATAAGAATTAAAAGATAAAATGTATATAAATAGACTACAATATAATTAAAAACAAAAAGACTAAGCAAGAGAATACAATAAAAACAAAAAGGGGACTAAAAATACAAAGCAATAAAATAATAAAAACCTAATAGAAACTAATGCCAAATGCACATTCAAACACAAGAAAGGCAAAAAAGAGATTATTTGAAAGAGGACAATTATTTGATATAAAAATTCGCACACAGTTTTAATCCAGAAATCTTTTCACAAGGTTTCTTTTAACATCACTTCCAACTTGGTTTAAAAACTCTATTTGAAAACACAATGAACACATTAGGTATTCCTAGATTTTCATTAATAAGGCCTCAAACACAATTGTTAAAAACAACAACATAGATATAATCAGGGACTTTACATTAATTTTTAAAAATATTCAAATAATCAATTATATATGTCTATCCTTCCCATGTGACCAGGATTGTTATCACTATTGCTTATTCAAAAGAAACAGTTACATTTCGTATGAACTATGCATTGTGCAATGCAATGTAATCAACAATATGAACATAAACAACAAAAATGTATATTCCACAATTCATGGGCCAAACGCTCAATTTTATTTGCTCTCTATATTGCTCTACTATTGAAATACCTTTAATTTCAAAAACAAGAAGTTTTTATCCCTTTTTTTCACTTTTTTTACATGTTTTATATCCGATTTTTCCCATTTAAATTCCGATCTTTTGAAAAAAATCTTGTACTTTAGGTTTACCAATTTTTTCCCCAAAAGATTTTTGCTGCTATGGTTTAAAATTTAAATCATCTACCCGTAGCTCCATTTAGATTCAAACAAATTTGGTTTCACTATTCTAGTTTGCATGATAGAGTTGAGATATGGTCTTAGCTATTTTTCTTTTCTTAGAAACAATGTCACTTCAAACATTACTTCAAAGAGGAGCAAAATATAACATTAAAATTATTCACTTAATCATCAAACCCCAATTATCATATCGTTTCCTAATCATTAATCATGTTAGTTTACCATCGTATTAATTAATCATTTATGAATCATCACACATATCATTTCTTACCATTTACTAATTATCATTCAACAATTAATTATCATTAATTATCATTTATCACATCATTATTAATAGTTGTCAAGAAACCACCCTTGCATTGTCAAAACCACAAATTTTCCCATCAAAGTTGTCCTTCAACCCTCAAAACCACAGGTTCTAATTGAAAACTGCCCTCTTGTTTCCAAAACCATTGGTTTTGACAAGAAACCACCTCCCCTAAGCAGACCTTAGAAGGAAAAGATCAAGACATTAGAAGAACATAAATGAGATAACTAAATTTGCAAAAGGAAGAAGAATATAATAAACTAAAGTATACATGAAAAAAGAAACAAGAAACATAAAACTTTTTTCAAAAATGAAGCTAAATTAAAAACTAAAATAAACTAATGCAAAGAAGAGAAAGCAAAGAGAAAGAGAAATACAACTTAATTTAATATTAAAATATATATGTGTAATTTAACTAACAAATGGAAAGAACAAACAAAAAGAAATGGAATATAAGAATTAAAAGATAAAATGTATATAAATAGACTACAATATAATTAAAAACAAAAAGACTAAGCAAGAGAATACAATAAAAACAAAAAGGGGACTAAAAATACAAAGCAATAAAATAATAAAAACCTAATAGAAACTAATGCCAAATGCACATTCAAACACAAGAAAGGCAAAAAAGAGATTATTTGAAAGAGGACAATTATTTGATATAAAAATTCGCACACAGTTTTAATCCAGAAATCTTTTCACAAGGTTTCTTTTAACATCACTTCCAACTTGGTTTAAAAACTCTATTTGAAAACACAATGAACACATTAGGTATTCCTAGATTTTCATTAATAAGGCCTCAAACACAATTGTTAAAAACAACAACATAGATATAATCAGGGACTTTACATTAATTTTTAAAAATATTCAAATAATCAATTATATATGTCTATCCTTCCCATGTGACCAGGATTGTTATCACTATTGCTTATTCAAAAGAAACAGTTACATTTCGTATGAACTATGCATTGTGCAATGCAATGTAATCAACAATATGAACATAAACAACAAAAATGTATATTCCACAATTCATGGGCCAAACGCTCAATTTTATTTGCTCTCTATATTGCTCTACTATTGAAATACCTTTAATTTCAAAAACAAGAAGTTTTTATCCCTTTTTTTCACTTTTTTTACATGTTTTATATCCGATTTTTCCCATTTAAATTCCGATCTTTTGAAAAAAATCTTGTACTTTAGGTTTACCAATTTTTTCCCCAAAAGATTTTTGCTGCTATGGTTTAAAATTTAAATCATCTACCCGTAGCTCCATTTAGATTCAAACAAATTTGGTTTCACTATTCTAGTTTGCATGATAGAGTTGAGATATGGTCTTAGCTATTTTTCTTTTCTTAGAAACAATGTCACTTCAAACATTACTTCAAAGAGGAGCAAAATATAACATTAAAATTATTCACTTAATCATCAAACCCCAATTATCATATCGTTTCCTAATCATTAATCATGTTAGTTTACCATCGTATTAATTAATCATTTATGAATCATCACACATATCATTTCTTACCATTTACTAATTATCATTCAACAATTAATTATCATTAATTATCATTTATCACATCATTATTAATAGTTGTCAAGAAACCACCCTTGCATTGTCAAAACCACAAATTTTCCCATCAAAGTTGTCCTTCAACCCTCAAAACCACAGGTTCTAATTGAAAACTGCCCTCTTGTTTCCAAAACCATTGGTTTTGACAAGAAACCACCTCCCCTAAGCCTAAAACCACCTCTTTTAGGAAAAACCACAAGTAGTTTGTATAAACCACCTCTCTATGCTATCCAAAACTGCAGTTTTAAAGGTAAAATCCACTATTTCCTATTCAGAACCACCTTTCTTCCTACAATTCTGCAGCTTTCCTTAAAACCACCTCTATTTTAGGAAAAACAAGTAGTTCATATAAACCACCTCTCAATGGTATCCAAAACCACAGTTTTTAAGGTAAAATCCTCTATTCCCTATTCAAAACCACCTTTTTTCTTACAATACCATTGTTTTTCTTTGGAAAAGTGTAAAATTTTAGTGAAAACCACATGTTCTTTTATAAAACAACCTCTATGACTCAAAACCGCTTTATTCAGGAACGAACCATGGATTTTGTGGTCAATACCACCCTGTTTTATGATGAAACCACTCTCTAATTGCCAAATCCACAAATTTCTCCGTTAAAACCATGTATTGTGTTCTATTAAAACTACTTATATAATTGCTCATATACTATTAAAACTACCAAAACTGAACCTGTTCTATCCAAAACTATGGGTATTTTGGTGAGACCACACTATATAAAACCAAAACCACCTCTATTCTAGCTGAAACCACATTGTGCAAGGTCAAAATTGCCTTCTATTAAGTTAAAACCTATATATCTCCAAAAACCGCATATAAATTGTGAAAATTGCCACAACCACATGTTTTGCTTACCAAATCCACTCCTCATTCACCAAAAGTACCTTTTATCTCTATCCATCAAACCATCCTTCCCACCATAAAAACCATGGGTTTTACATTTAAAACCCCCCAAATACACTAAAACCATCATACATTCACAAAAACCACAGATTTTTAGAGTCAAACCATTTTATTCCATAGAAAACATGAGTTCTACACAATCAAAACCACCTTAAAACCTCAAAACCTAGGCAACCTCCTTGAAATTTTAAAAAAACTTGTCGGATGCTATGGATTAGGCCATTTCTTCGAATCACACATCAAAAATCAAATAAACTTCCTTAAAGTGAGTTCTTTTTAATCTTCAAACGAACATAACTTTTACGTACAAACTCTGATTTTAATGATTTTTTTAAACTTAATAGAATTTTGTAAGTAATCTAATGGTGTGGTTAATTTTGCAATTTATTGTTTCTTTTCAAATTTTTGGCTAACCATGTAAGGCAGCATCCATCCATATTCAACGTGTAAAACCTGAAAACGATCCTATTTGCAAGAAAAAAAAACCATAAGATTTCTAATACATTAGTTTTGCAAGATGATTGTTAAAAGACATTTTTTATAGACTATTTTTTCTTTTTGTTTGCTTTTCTTGTTGTGTGTCTTTTTCAAACTATTGCTTTGAGGGATTAAATAAAACTTTACACATTTCAATTTGGTTAATCAAAGAACCAAGGTCTTTTAAACCTAAAGGAGTGTGTGCATATGCTCTTCTCTCACACACTTGCATGACCTTGAGAACCAAAAACACCACTTTTTCCAAATTAAGAGGCTTGCCTTGGATTTCATCACCAAGGCAACAATCTCAGCTCCAATGTTTTGGCGGAGTATAAAGCGTAGGGGGTGAATCAAAAAACATGCCTCTAGGAAATTGTGCCTTTGTCATTCAGGCTAAGCACCCGAGAACTTTATATCTTGGGAAAGTGAAGAAGGGTAGGTTACTCTCTTCTCCCAGTTGTTTGATATCTTTGTACTTTCAAATTCATAGATTAGGCCTCACATACTCTTGTGGTTGTTGGAAATGTTGTCATTGATGTCAAAGGCATATAAGAAGCTGCTAGGTTTACCTCATTGATGTCAATGAAGTGATCCATGAAGATGTAATCCCTTAGAGTTTGATTAGCTCAGTTTTGATCAATTGCATTTAATCAATAATCAATTATTCTAATAAATGATCGGATATGAGTCAAACATTGATAAGTTATTCTGAAAGAGAGCAAACAAGAGAAATACGGGGCAGTTAAGAATCTCCAGTAAGAACAAACATAATCAAAGTGGCTCTATAGGGGAAGACATACATCAATTTCAGAATGGAAAGCTCCTAACCCGAAGGCACTATCAGAGCATACTGACGGGGCCAATGAAGGCTTGTCTTGTACGTCACTCATATTATATAAGTAAAGGAGTCATCAAATATACTCATCGCCAATGCTTTAGGACGGTTGCGGAATACCGTCACAAGGAAAAGCCGATACTATTGAAGAAATACTTGAGGAATTGGTTTGTCGCCTTTATATTTCTGACATTCTCGTGACTTTTGAAAGGAGTCGTCGACCCAAGCAATAATTGACCAAATGGGGATCGCATTGGCTTGTCGGGACCACATGATATTGTCTAAACGATCTGGGCAGAGTGTATATCGTTGTTGAAGGATGTGACCAAAAGACTTGCATATGTTCCTAAAGACCAAAATGAATATTTTATATGGAATCGGTGGTAGTTAACGTAGATGATTATTATATAATATGCAGATATCAGCTACAGCTCAAAACTGAATAGTATAGCAAGATCTAATCAACAAATAAAAATCCACATTGATCTACAAATTGAAAAGTGCGGCAGAATTAAGATGACAAATTTGTTTTGTTAATCTGTTGTTTACTAACAACTA
This sequence comes from Sequoia sempervirens, assembly GCA_007258455.2. Lineage (NCBI taxonomy): Eukaryota > Viridiplantae > Streptophyta > Pinopsida > Cupressales > Cupressaceae > Sequoia > Sequoia sempervirens. The sequence continues at coordinate 133,433 of VDFB02270412.1, forward strand.
CGTCTTTATTTTCAAGAGACAAGTCTTCACTTAAGGGATTGGTGTGATTAAAGGCGAAGAGAATTGGTGTGACTAAGGGAGTACGTCCTTTTGTTAGTCTTTTAACTAAACATCGATTTAAAAATCAAAGGATGCGAATGAAATACTTGAAGGATATGACATCTTTTCTAAAAGGCGTGTGTCACAAATTCTCAATAATACATCTATATCTGAAGCGATACATCTCCTTTGTGAATGGACGAACCTGTTTGCAAGATGTGGGACGCACTCTTTAACATTTGAAAGGTCATATCTGCTGCAAACTAAAAGATGCAACTGTTAAAAGCAAACTATGAAGGAAATCTGAAGTATATCCTTTAAGTTCATAAACAAATTAAGGAAGATCAATTAAAAGATAATTACAAAATGAAAAGGTATGAATAAGATTTGAAAGGGCAGAGTCATGTTGCTTCATCAAAGTGTTGCAACCCTTAATCAAGTTATATATTCATCTTTCAAATCAAGGTTGAGTTGTGGTTGTGAAGTTTCAGGTGATACAAATCAGAAACCCATCTTCTTGTGTGGGCTAAGTGTGAGATTTTTCATCACAAAGGCAGATTGAAGGATGAGTGCAGATCTGATTGAAGTCCTTTACTTCATCCATCAAGTCAAGGTTTGGTGCCTTGCATTAGGGGTTGGTGCTCCTTTTAGATTGGTGCCTACTAAAAATTGTAAAGGAGTGGGTGTTCCTTGTAGGTTCCTACAAAATCATCTCATTTGTAAATCAAGTAGGTTGGTGCCTACATTCATTGTAAAAGTCATTTAAATCATTTTTCAATAAAGTGGTGTCAACTTGCTTTCATTGAGTCATATTGAAAGTTGATTGTAATAAGTTTGAAAAGATTGAGAATTGAAAGTTTCGTTTGATTTACTGATTCACCCTCCACGGCCCCGTCCCCCCATCCTCTCAGTAAATCTTTTGTGCTCTTCAGTGGTATTTCGAGGATTCCCTTAGAATGCTTGTATAACCTAGATAAGACTTTTGGCCATCTTTTAGTGTGGTGCAAGGGAAGTAGATCACCCCTTGAAGTTACTCATAGTAAACCTCCATGTGTTGAGATAGAAATAGCCTTGGATGAAACTTTGGCCATCCTTTATAAGGGATCTTGTGCAATGTGGCACTCCCTAGCTATCCCTCATATCAATAGATGGTATTAGTAGTTAATTCTATTGTGGGCCCACATTAGGAGTCATTCCTACCTGATTAATTTTAGGATTGTTCTTGTGTCTTCTATGTGTGTTATTGTTAGATTAGAACCTCCCCACTTGAAACCAAAAGGGGACATTATCCTTTGAGCCTTAGTTTTTTTAATCTTTTTGTCTTTTTCTTAGTTTAAGTTCTCCAAAAAAACCAACAACATTCAAAAACCAAAAAAGTTTGTCATTGTTTGTCTTTACCTCTCACTAGAGTTTAGAATTCAACCATCATCCACCAAGCCCAAAACCCACTCACCTTAGGATCCAACCCACCTTGAATAATCAAATCATTTCTCAACCCCAAATATCTTTCCCATCCATGATGCAACCAATCTAATCATTACCACCTTTGTCCTTACCTCAATCATCATTTTCTCAACTAGCCACGATTTTGTCTTACACTTCATCACAACCACCTATAACATCTTACCTTCCACCCCCAACATTTCAACCTACTTACCAAAAACCACTTTTCCAGCAACAACAACCACCTTTCCAACAACCCACACTATTTAGTCACACATCCATCTACCCTCAGTACCAAGAACCCATAAGCTTTAATCACCAATCTAATCGTTACCACCTTAGTCCTTACCTCACTTTCTCAACTAGCCATGATTTTGTCTACACTTCATCACAACAACCTATAATATCTAACCTTCCACCCCCAACATTCCAACCTACTTACTAAAAACCACTTTTCCAACAACAAGAACCTTCTTTCCAACAACCCACAATATTTAGTCACCTAGCCATCTACCCTCAATACCAAGAATCCATAAGCTTTAATCACCAATCCATCACTCTAAATATCAAGAGAGCACAAGCTATACCCCTAATCCTCAATGTCTATTCATTGGTCATCCTCATCCCAACCTTGACGAAGGAAACCAGTCTTCCATCCAAAGCCTCCATCAACATCAAACCATATCCCAAATCCTCATCCCCATCACTAATCCAAGAAAGTTTTGTAACCTCCACCTCCTATCGTAATCCTTCAATCTCTAAACCATTGCAATCCACTCCATTCCAATCCAACAACCCATCAAATAAAGACACGTTACTATAATACACAAACAAAGTTAGTCCATCCCATCACATTGCTAATCCTATGCCATCCAAACATCTCTCACCATCATACACTCCATCACCTATCAAACTCACTCAAGAGCTTCCTATCCAAAATCCATTATTGCCACACCAAAATCCTAATTATATCCAAGAATCCCCTATCATTATCCAAAATCACATTCCATTACCTAAACCACTAGATCTATGTCAAGAGCAAATTCCAAAGCATGATGAAACAAATCTCCAACACAAATCAAGTTTCTAAGAAAATCCCCATAGATAATCATGATATTCAAGTTAATCTAATTGTTGATCAAGATCTTAACCATGGTTATGACATCCATTATAATCCAATCTTAATTCAAGATCCCATCTATGATCATGACCATAGAAGCAAAAATTGTGAAAAAATCATGATTAATAACAAAAATCGGAAATTGTCAAGTTTGCCAATTTTTTCGCTCTTTAAATCACAATTTTTAACAAAATCGTTGACTTGTGATTTTCAACAAATTTTTGGTGTATAAAACTATTAAAATCGAGCAAAAAATCACAAATTTTACCCACACGATCTTCAATGAGATTTCAACTCACAACAGGCAATGATTTGAACTGCGATGACATCGCTAAGCCTTCTAGAAATATCACTCAAAATTCAGCGAATTTAAAAAAAATCACGCTCATTTGCCCTAATATTCATACGGATAAGGGAAAATCCGCATTTAATCATGAATTTCATCCACAAATTTATTGAAAGGGACTTGCTTATCCAATCCGAACTCAATATAATTTGTAGTGCACAGTTTTATATCGGATTTGAGTTCATTATATTTTTTAGTGCAAAGATTTATAAGTTGTGTTTGTGTTGTAATTTTGCAATGAAATTTACTATCTTTATATTTTGTTTTGTAAACAATGTAGATTTGTCATTTAATTTTGTTTTTTATTCAATATATTAAAATTTAATAAATCAAATTTTTAATTATTTATTTAATATATAAAATTTAATATATTTATTATTTATATATTAATAATATTTAAAATAATTTTTTAAACATGTTTATATTATAATGTTTTTATATCTATTATAATCAAGGTTACACGGGGGCACATCCCCTCCCCAAAACCCCTTGTCCCTATCCCCTGTCGTCTTGGGGACGGGGGGGACGCAAAGGGGACATCCCCTAGCCATCCCCGAAACAGCAAAATCCTTAGGAAACGTTTCCTGTAGTTGAGGAACGGTTCCTGTCCCCAGTACGGATTGGGAGACAGCTAGCCGTCCCCCATTCGTACTGGGGACAACTAGCCGTCCCCCTTTGGCAAAGACCTTAAAAAATTAAAAATCAATAAAAAAATCTATTTTTTAATGCTTCTTGCGCGGGTCCCACCATCTCTCCTTTGTTTAATATTTTTTTTAATACTAAAGTTTTATCAAAAAATAAATAATCAATAATGTCATGTTGAGTTCCCGCTTTTGTATATCATTGCTAAATTATAATATATTAAATTTTCTATATTATAATTTTAAGATAACATTATAAATATAAAATATCATAATAAAATTATGAAGCACTCATACTTACTTTTATGAGAAAAAATATTATAACTATTAAAAACTTAAGTCTTAACCTAAAAGTTCGACTTCCTTTTTCTCACGGCTCACGCAAGTTTCAGGCTTCAGTAGGGCAGCGGCATATTTTTTCTAAGAGGAGTGACCATCTCCTAGGCTTCAAACAGCAACCATCTCCCAGGCAACTAGTTGACAGGGGCGACGGTAGCTGATAGGGGCAACGACAGCTAATAGGGGCGACATCATAAACACCAGTATATTTAAAAAAAAAAAAATTCTAATACTCTTCTCTTACTGAGCGGCGCTCATCTCCAATCAGTGACATTTGCAGCTAATACAGGTAGTTTTGATTGTTTTTCAATTTTCAAATTTTTAATTTTTAATCTCTTTTAAATTTTGTTTTAAAAATGAAATTATTAAAGCTTTAAAATTTAAAGTTTAAACCCTTATTCTATTCTGACTCCTGAGCATAAAATTAAAAAATCCCTATGGCTATTTTTTAATTTTATGCTCAGAATAACAAAGAATGCAAATTTTTTTAAAATAAAATTATTAAACCCTTGCATTCTCTATTATTCTAAGCATAAAATTAAAAAGTAGCCATAGGGCTTTTTTAATTTTATGCTGATTGAAATTTTTAAGTTTAATAATTTAATTGATTGTTTAAATTTTAAATTTAAATTTTCTGATTTTCATTTTAAATGTTATTGTTCATTGATTTGTTTTACCTTTTTTGGTTTCAATTTTACAAATTTACAGACTTTCAACAAAAAAAAAAGCATCCAAAATGAGCAGCAACAACAATAGTAGTAGTGACCATGAGACTGAGAGTAATGACAGTGAAAATGAAGCTATAGAAATGCCAGTAAACCCTTCTTCTACCTCTGAAATTCCAACCCATACTTCTTCAGACCATTTTGCATGCCCTATACCCACTCTTCAAAGGTTTGCAAAAGGCCCTTTCAACAAGAAGAAACCATTGCGTCAGTTTGCCACAGATGTGACCACCAACAAGAAGAAAAATTCAGGGGGCAACAGGAAATGGTTTTGTCATGTTTGTATAACTAATTACCATAGGAGCTATACTAGGATTAGGGGCCATCTAGTGGGTGACTATGGAAAGGGTGTTAGAGTTTGTGGGGCAATAACATTGGAGCAGCAGCTTCTATTTGCAAAGTCGGTTGGAGTAAGTGAGGACCAAATGATTACCATTCAAAATAAAAAACGGTCGTTAGCTGATTTGCAAGCCTCTTCCAATGTATCAGTTGGAGAGAGTTGTGATAGAGGGAAGAGGAAAGCAAGTGATAAAGCTTCAGCCATGGGGTTAATGAATGTGCAAAAACGTGAGCAAGCTGATGATGTAGTGGCCAAATTCTTTTATGCACATGCTCTTCCATTTCATTTGGCAAGGTCACCTTATTTCAAAACAATGGTGAGAGAAATATTGGCAGTTGGATCCTCTTATGCCCCCCCTGGAGAACATAGATTGGGTACCTCCCTCCTTGACAAACAATATTCAAAAGCTACCATGATGATGGAGGAGATGAGGCAAACATGGATTAGGACTGGTTGTTCCATTGTCATGGATGGGTGGAGTGATATTCGGCATAGGCCACTCATTAATGTTATTGTTACATGCCCTGCTGGTTCATACTTTCTTCGAGCTATTGATTGTTCTGGGAAGCTTAAGGATGCTGATTTTCAGTTTGGCATTTTGAGGGAGGCCATAGAGGAGGTTGGGCCTTCTAATGTTGTGCAGGTTGTGACAGATTCAGCTCATGTTTGTAAGCTAGCTGGTTTGATGGTTGAGAGTGCTTACAAACATATTTTCTGGACTCCATGTTGCGTACATGCTTTGAATAATGCTTTGAAAGACATTGGCAAAATAGATTGGGTGAAGGCAGTAGTTGCAGAGGCTAGAAACATACAAATGTTTGTATGTAACCATCAAACTTCACTTGCACTATTCCGATCTTATTCAAAGAAAGAATTCCTCAAACCAGTTGAGACTAGATATGCTAGCTACTATATTTTGTTGGAGAGGATGTTGGAGGTCCAAGATGCTCTACAAGCCATGGTTGTTTGTGCAGAATGGAAAAGGTGGACTCTATTGAAGACAAGTGAAGGCAAGGAAGTGAGGGATAGAGTACTTAATGAAACTTGGTGGGCCAATATCAAGTAAGAAATCTGAAAATTTAAATTGTTTTTGAATTTGTTACACTTACACTTTGTTTTAATTTAGTCTTTGTATTTTAAAAGTTCTAATTTTTATTTTTTATTTTTTAAGGTATATTTGCTCTTTCATATCACCAGTTGTTGCGGTAATCCAGTATGCAGATACAGACTCTCCTAGCTTGGGAGAGATATATGAGACTTTTAATAGCATGCTTGACCAAATGAAGCAAGCTATTCGTAAAAAGGATCCTGAGATGAGTTTTTATGAGGACCATATTAGGCCTATTGTGACAAAGAGGTGGAACACAATGAATACCCCTCTTCATATGCTTGCCTATGCTCTTAATCCGAAGTGGTATGTACCTAGACTTGGCCGAATGCTTCCTTCTGAGGATGACAAGGTGATAGAGGGGCTTACAGCAGCCCTTCGTAAAATGTATGCCAACGAGCAGGCAACCATTCTTAGAGAGCAGTGGCTTATGTTTTCTAATCTTCAGGGTCCTACACTCAGCAAACCAGAGGCTAGGACGGATAGGGCCACCATTGCACAAAACAACCCCATTGGATGGTGGAAATTCCATGGGAAGGACACACCGGATTTGAAACAACTTGCCATTCGTTTGCTCTCACAGATTGCTAATTCCTCTGTTGTAGAGAGGAATTGGTCCACCTATGGCTTCATCCACTCCATTAAGAGAAACAAGCTTACTTCAAAACGAGTTGAGAAATTAGTTGCAATTCACAATGCCTTGAGACTTCAAGACCGACAAATTACTGAGTATCGGCAAACTCCAGCAGCACAATGGGATGTTGATCCTGAGGATGTTAGGCAAATTGATGAGGAGGAGACGCAACCAGGATTGGTCAGGCTACCATTGGATGATCCACTCTTGCCAGAGGATGATAGTGACTCAGATAGTTCTGAGTCTTTGGATATTCATAGCCCGAATGAGGCTTAATTTCATAGACTGTTGTATTTAATATTTTGATTTTCATGGTTGAACTTTGAGACTTCTGGATACATGTTTGAGACAGTTGGATATTGATAGAACATGGTTGTATTAATGTTTGATACTACTGTGATAAATTTTATAATGCTTTAATGACATTTCTTATGCTGTTATAGTACTACTCGCACAATTTACTTACATATTGATATTGTTATCAATTATTAATTTATTGACATATCTCTCTTTCCCTCTCTCTCTCTCTAATATATTAATAAATTTTGAAAAAATCATATATATATATATATATATATGTATTTTGTATGTCGTCGTCCCCTGCCGTCCCCTCGTCCCTGTCCCTGACAAGGCGAGGAACATAGATTATAATGTATTAAAATTTAACATAATATTTTATTTTATTTTATTTATTGCTTATATTATTTTAAATCAAATTTATATAAGGCAAAATAATTCACAATTTTTTTTCCGTTGGTTACTTTAGTATATCAATACAAACAAGAGCCTTATTGGATGATGACGACTATTAACTTAAAAATCGGGGAAATTTAAAAAAAATTAAAATTTAATTTAATAATTAAAATTTAAAGTTCAAAAAATTGCTCAAAGCATTTTTGAGGTTGAAGTTTAGTTATCAAGATTCTAATGTTTTATTTGTTTTCCAAGATTGTCTTGAGCTTTGGAGGGAAATAACAAATGATACAAACCGGAACTTTGGGTTGAAAAAGCCATTTGCAATGTGCAAAAACTATTTGAACATTTGATCTCAACTTCAAACTTCGGGATCCATTTTCAAACTGCAAATGAATTTCCAACGGCACAAGGATAGTGATCCATAAGCCTTTTCAATCCAAACTTTGTCATTGAAGTGAGTTGCAAACACAAATATAAATTGTAAAAACACTCCACACATTAGATTTTGCAAACCGAACTTTGCACCCAAGATGCAAATTGCATTCAAAACTACGAAGTGTGAAAATATCTTCAACAAACACTATGCAAGCAAAATGGTAAATATGTTGTGTGAAAATGTGTATAAATGCTCTATGATATTGTAATGGAGTGAATTTGCACCCCTTGCAAATTCCCCATTTGCATCCCCACACGTGTCAGCTTTTAATGCGATGTGTACGGATTTCTTTCATCACGATGCTCTGATGACTAAACTCTTCCCTCGATCTCTCAAGGATACAGCACTTGAGTGGTATTGTTCCTTGCTTGACAATTCTATATTTTCATTTCACCAACTTGTCAATCAGTTTCTTCGACAATTCCAAGCTAACATCAGTCTGAAAATGACCTTCTCAGATCTTGTTCAATGTAAGTAGGGAGAACACGAGAAGATCACTGATTTCATTGTGCAATACCAGGCACTCTTTTCACAAATCTCTTACCCGCTACCCGACTCGGATGTATAGAAGGTATTCATAGGTAACCTGCAGCGATCTTGGCAAGAGAAATTCACCTTGATGAAATACCCTTCTTTTGCACATCTTTGTGCTGCGTTGCGGGAGTACTAGCAGCCGATTGTTCAATTCAAGGGATCCTCCTCGTGCTTCCGTCCCGAAGGAAGATCTATAGTGTCCATTTCAAGAAAAGGAAAATCTACTACAAACATAGTCGCCGTGACTAACAATCGAAGCCTCAAGCGCAACAGACAATTTACTAAACTATCTGAATCTTATTCTTCTATTTTGCAAAAGTTGTTGAAGGATAAGATCATAACATTAGAAGATCCTCCACCTCTAAGAGAGCCTTATCCCGACTGGTATGATGGAAACGTGTTCTGCCAGTACCATCGTGTCTACGGGCATGATACTGAACGTTGTATGCGCCTGCATCACGAGATACAGGATCTCAACGACAGTACCATTCATCTCGATGGTAAGAAGTAGAATGTGAATAAGTCGGTGGCCAAGGCGAATAGCAAGTTGCAGATTTATACGAACCTGTTTCCATCTCACTCTGCAAATTTAATTATTGATCCTTCTAATGCTTCTCTTGAGGCCTCAGCATACGTAAATGTGGTCTCGTTTACTCCTAATCCTCCCCCTCAACCTACGACTGGTTTGCCAAATGTGAACTTTACATCGCAGGATTTACCCATGAATAACAAAGTCTCTCCACTATGCATTCCCGCTCGCCTCAATGGAAACATTGTGGCAAGAGTCCTAGTTGACCCCGCAAATCGAGTGAATGTTATTACGAAGGAGACCTTGTGGCTAAATTCATTGTAGAGGGAGGAATACGAGAAGACAAAAACTACTATATGTACTCATGATGGTCTTTCTCTTGCTTCGTATGGCTCTATAACTCTCTCTGCCCTAGTAGAACCTAGGGGTTGTGGATACTACTTTCGATGTCATTTCGGAATCCGATTTGTTCAAGGTGAAGTTAGGCATCCCTTGGCTAGATTCCATGAATGGAATTGCTTCTATCATTCACAAATGTCTGAAGTTCTCTCACGAACGTGTCGTGCATGTCATACACGACAATGGATATCAGCCATTGGTATCCTGTGGAGGTTATGCCTTGGATCATTTTTGGCCTGCCCCAGTTGGTCCACTCCCTTCAAGAACAAACCTACTTTACCAAAATTACGTTAAATATAAGATTGGGGCCAAGGTGCAGCCGAAAATGACTCACCCTATGGTGCAACAGCAAGCTGCCTCCTCCTCCCAAAGGGGAAGGGGAAACCTGCCCGCGCCCAGGGCTCTTCTTCTTCTTCTATTGTTCCACCTATTACTTCCTCTCGCCATGCTGCGACGCCATTGACTTCCGCTCCTATGCGTTTGTTGGGGAGTTCGATGGTGCCCGCTTGGCGAAAGCCCAAGCATCCGACATTTGAACTTCCTGTCTTACCCACGGTGCCTCGGCCCGTTTTCTATGGTAAGGGGAAGGGTCCCCATGGAGTATCTTCTATGTCTTGGCCCCTGTGGCCTCCTACTGCTCCTACCTCTAAGGTAGTGAACGGGAAGAGACTTGCCGCTGAGGCACTCGAGCCTGCTCCTGCTATTGTTGCATCATCTTCTCTATCTCTTCCTCCTATTCCCACAAAGGAGTCCCTCCACCGAAAACAGTTGTGATGGATACTTTGATGGCTATACAGGAGTCTTTGGTCCCTTCTCAAGCCACGGCCTCTAGCTCCTAGAGCCATAGAAACTGCCTTGCACGCGAGCGCAAGTGTCGAAGGAAGGCTCTGGCCGCTGAGCAAGTTGCCTTGCAGAATAAGGGGAGCTAGCAACTTTTGCTTCGGCATCTTCTGTTGTGTCCCCCTCTTCCGTTCTTTCTACTTCAGTTCCCTCCGCCTTAGTCTTGCTCTTGGCTCCCCCTATGAGCATGAACGGTCCTCACCCGAAGAGGGTGTAGGTATTCATTGCTCCTTTGACTACGCCTCCCCTTCTGATGTCCCCTCCAGACATCTCGCCCTTTTCAAAACCCGTGGACATGTTGAACACCTCGATGGTGTCTGTTGCGGTTTTCTCCTCTTCCTCCTCACCCTTTGCTTCATCTGTGGGGATCTCGCATCCTCTAATGAAACGAAAGATGGAGGACGACCCTACTAGCAATGGGTGTCGGAAGAAGGGATCACCTTCTTCGGAGGGTGGTTCTGCATTAGCTTGTGTCGTCTTAGTGACGGAGGAGGCCGCAACGTCCCCAAAGTTCATCACTGCTCTCGAATCTTTCAGTGAACCTAGTAGTGTATCTTGGTCACTGCCTCCATCGCCTGTTGAGTTAACACATGGTACTCCTATAAAGTGCATGTTCAACTCTATAGACGGTGTCCCGACCCTATCGGTGATCTTTGCAAAATCGCTAACATTCACCTCACAAGAATGAGTGGAGAAGACCTCCAGAGGCCTTCTTCCTTGGCTCTTGTTGCAGGAGGGTCAAAGAGTACCCCCTTGATATTCCGCCCTCCCCTTATGATGATCTAGATTGGGATTATGACGACCTCTTGGTTGACAAAGAATAGGGGGCGCCTCTTCTTTATTTGTAGATTAGATTGTGTGTATGTGTTATGTTCCACCCATGCTTGTTTTATATGTTCCTGGATGACCCTTGTCACCCTCGTGGGTGCTTGGATACAAGAGTATTTTTGTGTCGTAAAACTTCTTCTATTTGTCACATCATTCTTCTCTTTGTCGTGTATTGCTTTTCGACAATTGGGGATGATGCAAAGTCTTGGGGGCATTTAGGCCTCCCTTCCATGTTGACCCAATTTTTTTTTTTTATTTCGTTTTCATGTGCTCTTCTTCACATGATCTGATATAGTAGGGGGTTGATGACAGTTCATTTATATATTATTATATCTATCTATCTATATGTATGAGCAGCTCTGACCCCGAAATATCAAATCCCCCTGTCTCTCATTCGTTATGTTATTGGTTGTCTTTTCTCTTTATCTTTCTCTTCCTTGCTTGCTTTGTGATGTTGTGGTGCTTGTGTGTTGTCCCTCGCATGTGCAAAAGCATTACCACAATTACATCTCGCCATGTTTCGTGAACCACAACATCACTGTCATTCTTGCTTTTCTCTCCTTAGGATATCACATGCCTTTGTGTACGACATGCACCATCCTAAGGGGGGCTATCACGTTGCCTTGGTTTTCAAAAGGTGTATTTGGCAGCCAACGAATCCCTTCTTGAAAATCTCTAATTTTCAAAAATTGCATTCTTCAACATGGTTTCTTGGACGAATTTTTCTTTCGTCACAGATTCGTAAGATAGAATATGGACTTGCCCTTGCGAGGGAATGTTTTTTTCTTTTCAAAAATGCTACTCCTTTGAAGGGTTCCCGAGGGACTCCTTTGAAAGCTCTTCCTTCAATTGTTGACTGTCTATGTGACTGTTTGCTTGTCTGCCTGCGTGACTTCTTTTTGTTATCTAACATGTTTTGTCTGCGAATTAAAATGTTGCTTTGCAGGTGCGCCTATGAAGTTGCTTTTCAATCAAACTCTGCGAAGCCTCTTACATCTGGCCTCCTTCAGGACCGAGCACTTGGGGGGCACCTCCTTTGCAACTCTGAGGACCTGTGAAGCGCTTACATCCTGCAGGATCTCTTTATCCGACTTTGTAGCTCCGAGGACCTACAAAGCCTTTTGTTCACCTTTTGTAGGTTTGCGGATTTGTGGCACATTTTGTTCAACTCCCCTTGGGTTTGAGGACCTATGGAGCCAGCGTCTCTTCCTATGCTTTCAAGTGGGTCAAATTGCAGTCTACTTCCTCGATAGTTGAGGTATACATTTCTAAACTTTGTCAATCTACTTAACCTCACATCTGGTAGCACATATGCTCGCTAAAGTGGGGGCAAAATGTAATGGAGTGAATTTGCACCCCTTGCAAATTCCCCATTTGCATCCCCTCACCTTAGAAAAATTAAATCTAACAATGCATTTCCACTTCACCCATTCGCACTCCACCCACTTGGCGGCAGTTTGTAGTGTAGGTGGGGGAATTTTTGTCGGGGACGCTAGCGCGGCATGTGGATGTTTGCACGGCGCGCTGCCATCCTGACAAGATTCCCGCCTCTGGAATCTGCAGAGGCGTTACACTTCTCCATTGGCAACGAAGAGTAATGCCCCTGCACCCTTGACCGACCTCGAAAGGCTCTTTTGGGCTGCTATTCATCTCAAAACATTCTCATTCTTCATTCAACTCGATCTCTACACTCACTTCACGCTTCTAAACATTTCTTGAGCATTTTCACAACATTCTCCACCATTGTTGAAGCTCCAAGACATTGCTCTGCCGAAATTCCTACTCACATTGTTGCGACAACAATTGCATCTTCAAGCTTGCGAGCTCGCATCTCCCTTCACGTGCTCGAGGGCACCTTGCTTGGGAGGTGATATCCATCCATTTTAGCATTGTCATTTGATTTTGTAGCATAGTGTTGTTACTACTGCTTGGTAGCATTTTCTTCTATTACTTTCTTTATCGTATTTTCTATCACGTTGCTATTCTAGCTGTCCATGGAGGTGGGAACATTGAAACGGGGGTTTGACTACGGCAAGCCCTGAAATAGCCCCAACATTTTTCCTCGTTCTGCTGTGTGTAGGTTTTGCGTTCATGTGGAGCTTGCGAGAGGCTGGATCGTTCGTAGGTTGTATTTTTATCACCTTTCACTCTTGTCAAATTCTAGTTGGAACTTTAAAGCATTTCTATTGTTATTTTGTTATTTCGTCATTTTCTACTTTCATTATTGCATTAAACTGCATTAGTTAAGTAGCTAGCTCGTTTCTCGAGGTTTTTCCACTGTATTTCGTTCTTTTTGTCCGTATGGATGCTAGCGCACCAGTGAGACGTTAGTGCGTTGCGTTGTCGTCCCTATTCCACATTGCTGCCATCTGGCAAAGAGCTGTCCGAGGTGCAATCTGAAATCCAGAAATCTGCTCTCTTAGCCCCCTAAAACTCTCGGGTCAATAGAAAGGCAACAACATTGAGAGTGCCCTTCCTTCTCACCCTCCTAAAACATTAAACTCACCTTAAACAATCTTTAGCGTGAGGTAGATCAGGGCAACTGATCATTCTAGACCCTCCTGTGACCTATGGTCCTAAGCGTTTGGTCCCCCTCCTCTATAGATATAAACAACAAAAATCTACATACTACAATTCAGGGGCTAAACTCTCAATTTTATTTGCTCTCTATGTCTCTATGCTATGTAATTTACAAGTTTTTGTCCCACTTTCTGCACTTTTTTTACATTTTTTAAATCTAATTTTTTCCCATTTAAATCCCGATTTTTTCAAAAAAGCATAATTTTGGTTTGTTAATTTTTTACCCAAAAAAGTTTGGCTATTATGATCATGGCATCCAAGTTGATCAAATCTTTGATTCAGATCCTACCATTGATCAAGAAATCCAAAATGATCCCCTCATCCACTTTTATACCATCTATGATCAGAAAATTGAACTTGATTCCATTTAATTTCCATCCCTACTCCAACAACCTCCATTTCCCAAGATGAGAAACTTGCCTCCCTTGGACATATAGATAATCGAACAAATGACATGGATCAAATCAAACATCTTGATAAAGAAGCTACTATGGATCACATCGATATCCCAGATGATCAAGAGACAACAAGCATGACCAAGGATAAAGCATCAGTATCCTATCAACTAGGATCATCTAATTTTGTCAAAGCAAGATTTCTCATAGATGAGAAAATAACAAACATCAATGGTTTTCAACTACACAAAGATGGGTTAGCATCTTGTTTCAAAAACAACATATACACCATCAAAAACAAAATATGTCAAAGCATTCAACATCAAGGAAGAGGATTAGGCCCACATGAGCAAGGCATTTTAGAACCAATACAATTTTGTGTGAATCCCAAATATCAAGGTCTCAGCTATTCATAAATCAACAAATCTAATGATGTTAGTGATACCTCAATGATATTGAGGGCAACTTCATCCAATGCAAGCATCAAAATAGGGGCCATGTAAAGTCCTTACCATAAGTTTGCTGCTAGCACTCCTACTATCCATACCATAAACCATCATTCCCAAATCCTTAAAACTACTAATTGGGACCAACTAAAACAAAAGACTTACAAAGTAAAAGTTCAAAATCAAATGTTAAAAGCCATTGAATCCATAAATCCAAGTGGACACATGAAGCCAAAATGGATCCTAAAGATAACTAGATCGATCAAAAGCCAAGTATTCAAATCCAATAGTCAATCAAAATATCAAGTCACAAGAAAAAAGGTCTTCTACATATAACAATGTAAGGGTATAAAAATGTTTCATTTATTTTAGAAGATCCAACATGTAATAAAATGTTTGGAAAGCTGGAATGTGGAACATTTCAAAAATATTTTTGAACAAAGGTATGACGTGGAAAAGAATCTAGATAATTTAAATGAAGAAATCATTAAGGGTATGGATCACATTGCATACTAGTAAGAAAAAGAGCCTTTATCAAAGCTCTAGGAATAAACGCAAGAGAAAAAGTCTTCTGGCATCAAAAACCCAGAGAAACTTGGCTTAGTGAAGACAACATGAATGCCAAATCTTCCACAATTCGGTAAAAGGCTAGAAGAATGTGCAATAGAATATCCAAGATTTCAAATGAGAATGGACAAGCAATTGAGGACCCTTGCGAGATCTGAAAAAAGTGATAATCTTTTTTGAAAATCTATTAAAACCTAAAGAAAGTTCAAACTACATAAATCAAAAATTGCTACTACAAAATATCTCTACGTTGGTCACCAAGAAGCAGAATTTTGTCCTTATTACACCTTTCAAAAAGGATGAAATCGTGGTCACATTTCAGCTACACCTAGAGAAGGCTCCAAGCCTTAATGGATTTTCCACCATATTTTTCCAAAAAAATTGCAAGTTGGTTGGTAAGAATGTTCGGTCAGCTATGGAAGAATCCAAGAAGAAAAAGAAAATACTTAAGGATTTCAACAACATATTCACTGCTCTAATTCCAAAAAAAGGTGAAGTTGATTCTTTTGGGGATTTTAGACCAATCTCTTTATGTAATACAATCTACAAGATCATTTACTACAAAATATCACTAGGTTGATCACCAAGGTGCAGAATTATGTCCTTATTGCATCTTTCACAGAGGATGAAATCAGGGCAGTCACATTTCAGCTACACCTAGAGAAGGCTCCAAGCCTCAATGGATTCCCTGCCATATTTTTCCAAAAAATTGGGAGTTGGTTGGTAAGAATGTTTGGGCGACTGTGATAGAATCTAGGAAGAAAAACAAAATACTAAAGGATTTCAACAACACATTCATTGCTCTAATTCAAAAAAAGGTTAAGTTGATTATCTTACGAATTTTAGACCAATCTTTGTATGTAATACAATCTACAAGATCATTTCCAAAGCAATGGCCAATCGCCTTAAAGGGATTCTACCAAATATCATTTTTGAGGAGCAAAGTAGTTTTGTTCCAAGAAAATCTATCATAGACAGAGTAATAGTTAGCCATGAGGCAATACATTCATTGGTGTTGAGGAAAGAAGTTGGAATCCTAATAAAATTGGATATCAGTAAGGTGTATGATCACATAGAGTAGAGATTTTTTATGAAGGTCATGGAAAGGACAGAGGTTTGAAAAGATTGGTTGGATTGGGTTTTCGAATGCATTTCAAGTCCTCATTTCTCCATAATTGTTAATGGAATCCTAATGGGCATTTTCCTATCATGCAAAGATATCCCCAAAGCCATCTAGCAAGGAGATCCACTCTCCCCCTTCCTTTTTTTATAATTATGGCTAAAGTATGGGGATACATGATTAAGACTAAGCAAGCAACTCATAAATGGACTGGTATTAGAATAATGGAGAGTTTGGATCCTTTCTCTCATCAACACTTTGCAAATGACACTTTCTTTTTGACGAGGGCAATCAAAGTGAAGCACAAAGCATGGATAAGATAATATCCATATACTCTTATGCATTTGATCAATTAATAAACAAGGAGAAACCTGAAAGAAAATTCATAAATGTTGGAGTAGTGAGCCAAAACAAGTTGGGGACCTCTTGGGTTTTAAGAGAGGGGGACTACCAAGTGGGAATGAATGAAATGGCCCCTAAAGTCCTCCCCACCCCAAGTCCCATCAAACTAAATTTCCGAATCAATTGAATTATGTGACATGTATGTTTGCGATGATAACTCATTGTATGGATTTATCGAATTACAACTAGGCTCTACAACCATAGATGTAGGGCCTCAAGGGGTTCCTACCCCCCAAGATAGGGCCTTAAATATTTAGGCATTCCTTTGTTCAATCAAGGGTGTGAAGGAACCTTATGACCCCGGTTATGGAGGAATGCAAAGAAAAAGTGGTATCTTGGAAGAATAAATGGCTAAATTAGCTAGTAGGATACTCATGTTAAAATTATCATATCTGCAATTCCTATATATATATATATATATATTATGTCCAACCTATTATTTCCCAAAGTCTCACACATGGCCACCGTTAAGAACTTTCTCCGGCAAGGGAACAAGGAGAGAAGGAGAATACATCCAATTGCATGGGACAAGGTTTGCCTACCAAAGATGGATGGTGGGGCGGGTTTGAGACATTTTGAGCTTCAAAACAAGGCATCCATCACCAACCTAAAATGGGGAACGTACTCCAAGTCTAAAAGTAAATGGGTGAAGATTCTTCAAAAAGAGTATCTGCAAAACAATGATCCTACAAGGATTATGACAATGGGAAAACTCCCTAGAGGATCGCACATTCGGAATTCAAGCTTGTCAATGCAAGATAGAGATGGCAATCAAGGGGTTAGTTAATTCTAGACTTCACTCACAAGCTCATGGCAAGAAAATTTTCACATTGTGGGATAATGAAATGCTTAAGCAATGGAGAGGCATTAAGCTACCACCTGGCTCCAAGCTTGCAAAAGAGAATAAGAAAAAACAACTTTGAAGCAATTGTAAGTGGATCTCTCCTTGTAAAGATTGGGTCAAGTTGAATTTCAACAAAGCTTCTAAAGGAAACCCTAGAGTCTCCAAAGCAGGCTACACAAGAAGAGATGACTATGGGAAAATTGCAATAGTTGGCTTGAAGAAGCTTCCCCATGCTACTAACAATGAAGCAGAAACCTACACGTTGGTGCTAGAACTCAAGGTATGTGTTTCTAACAATTTGTGATATATGCAAGTTGAAGGTGACTCAATGATCATAATCAATGCACTTAGAAAAAGACAATACCAAGTTGGAAATCAAACAATATCATGAGCATGGCTTGGTTAAAGATTGATTTACTAGAAGACTACACTATTGAGCACATAGTCAAAGAAGGAAATCAAGAGGCAAATATATTAGCAAACTCCACTATCACAAGCCAAGAAGAAATGAAAATTAGTTCTCAACCAAACACCTAGCCAGACCTAGAATCATGGCTAGCAAGCATACAATCAAATCCCTAGGACAGATTTCACACAAACCAAACACAATCCAAAGTACTCATAGATGCAATGACATAGCTAGATCCCTTGTTTATAGGCTCTGTTACTATGTAACCCTTCACAAGACTTTGGAATTCCTTGGCACGAAAAGTAAGATTTGGCAATGATCTATTGTACCATTGATCTCTCAAGGTTGGTTTAAAATTGCAATGGGGTGTCCAAACAACAAAGCATTGGATCGGATAAACAAGGGCTCTCATGCCTTTGAACTTTCGAGTCTTTTTAGCCCCATGGGAATGGGAACACAATGGAGTAGGTGAACTTGAAAAAACTAAGAGAAACATTCATCATTGTTTCTCCACCCACCAAGAGCACCATAAGGATCATTCGAGGATTACAAAGATGAGAACAAAATATAGATCACACACAGAACAGCATATTGGCATCCATGTGGCTCTCAAACATAATGGATATTATTAAAGATGCTGAAAGAGCCACGGATTTCGCAGAGGCATTCAATAGACTTACATTCCAACAAGGAACCTAGAAGTGGCACTTTCAAGTTACGATGAGGAGGAAAATGGAACGGATATCAAAGAACTATTTCATTAGTCTATGCTGAATTCAACACTAGAAGCTATGTGAGATCCTCTGTACAACAAAAGATAGTTTGTTCAACAGTTGCTTGGATGATTTTCAGTTGACCCTGGTAAATAAAGGGAAGGTTTTGCATGGGTAGCAAAAAGGAACAGATCAGAGACACAATATGGTCCATCCATTTACTACTATGGAACGTTATTTTCATTGGACAAAAAGTACGGGAAGAGAAGAAGCCAGCTAGGGTGATGGCAGTCCCTAATTCAAGCAATTGTAGTTAACAATCGCAATCAATGATGTAATGCCTCTTAGGCAGTTTTTTTCTCCTGCTGTTTGTATTGGGTTGTTCACCCCATTGGATCAGTCAAATGTTTTTTGGTATTAACAGACAGGGAGTGACCCCCTTTTGATCACATTTTACCTATCAAAAAAAAATGCTATGCATTAGAAACCAAGTTAAAATATGCTCAGAAAATATTTGATTGAAATATGTTCTGCAATAGAATCCACAAGTTTGTAAAATAAACTAAGTTCCAACAATATAAAATAAGGCAAAAGTTCAGTAAATGATTGTACTTGTCAATCAATGTTCATGATTCAAACAACTTATGTAAATTTGAGGTGCAGATTTTACTTGCACAAGAATTCAGCTCTCAAATGCTTAGGAAGCTTGCTTCATCCTGCTTTTGCACAAATTTACTCATGATGAATAACTAGGCAAAAAAAGGGTACATAACCAACCTACTTAAAAAGATGTTAGGCAAATAATAAATAACCCCATTTAAAAACCCAAAAGATAAGGTCCATCTGAGCTATGATCAAAGAGAAATGTAAACCTAAGATATTAAATTGCTAATATCAATTCAATCAAATGTTAGAATTGCTGAAAATTGGCAAAAAAATAAAGTGGATCTGCATTGTAGTGAATGAGAAATGTGACCTGCGAGAGCATACTACTGATATCGATTCAAAAAATGATTAGAGTTGAAGAAAAAATGTGCATCTGCAGTACTTAGAATTGGAAATGCAAAGCTGAGAAAGTAAACAACTAATATTGACTAAATGTATCATTAGCGTTCATGGATATTTGGGAAAAATGATATTGAACAGCGCCCGAGCTATGATAAAAAGAGACATTAAAACACAAGAGAGTGTTACTACTGATATTGATCTGATAGTAAGATCAATGTTAATGACCAAACGAAAAATGCATCCAAGAGATTCTATTTGTCACAAACTGCATTCAAGAAAAACTATACCTGCTGCAGAAGGGCAATTCGCTGATTGGTTGCCGGCATAACCACAGCACAAAAAGGAAAAGTAGATGCCTTCAAACTGTTGCTCATCTTAAAACCCTCACTCGCCCTCACATTCCCTCCCCATGAAACAAAATTCTGGTTCACAAAATCCACGACCACGTCGGAACACAGGGTATCGTGGCAAAAACCCATCGTATTCGGATGCTCCGGTGAATGCAAGTAAACAAACAGCAACTTGAACTCCTCCCTAGAGGTCTGCAGGGCTTCCATGAAGCCAGCCCTCTGGAAGGCGGGATGAAAATCACCATATTCCCTCTCAAACCCAGTAAGAAAAGCAACCGCTTCAGCTGCCCCAGATGACAGGGAAACAAGCGGAGTATTTTGGTTTCCATCGCCCTGACCTTGCCCCGGACCCCATCCGATGGCATTCAAAGAATGAGAAAGTACACCTCCTGCCACCCACATGCCAAACCCTAGAACACCCGAAATAAGGCCAAATCCGCCTCTCACAACAGAAAACGGCAGAGTCACAAGCTTCCACACGATTCCAGGTGCCGCCGGGTTAGGCACTATCTGGTTGTTCTGCGCATCGGATCCATCCACACCCTCCCACTGGCTCGAAGTAGAATTAAAATTCCCAACCATGTTTGTAGAATCGAAATTTCGAGCCAAATTTGTGGAATCCGAATTCCCAGCCAAAGCTGATGACGAAGTATTCGCCACGTCTGTCATGGTTGAAACGGCCAATTCCAAGTCCCACCCATGAGCTTCAAGGATCTCGGCGCATAAATTTCGATCCTCTAAACCAGTAACGGCTTGAAAGTACGCCACTTTGTCATCAGGTTCCACCATTTTTGTTCCGTTTTCTCACCTAGCCCAAATTCAATTACCTTTTTTGAGAACCACACTGCAAATCTTTAAAATACTTGTAACCAAAAAAAACTTGCCCCCAATCTTTTCTTAAACCCTAGTTTTCAAGACAATAAGGCCCCAATTCTTGAAAAACCTGCCTGTATATTAATGCCCAAGAAACATGGGAAATCGAAGGGTTTCTGTAGAGCGATGTTTCATGTTTTTTTCTTTTTACTCTGATTTGCAGTTTGGAAGCCTACAATAATTTATTAAATAGGATTAAAGGCATTTTAGCCTACACTTCACCATACAAATGGGATTAATTTACCATGAAATGCGCTTACCTGAGGGGCAAACACTGTAAGGAATTTCGTGCAAGAGCCTCCAAATCCTAGGTCCTGATAAATTCGTGAAGATTTGAGAGCCTCTGATCATTAATAACTGTACATAACAATATTGTTGGTGGAGACGACAATATCATAAATTGGGCTCGTTTTTTAAATGTTTTCTTCGTCGGAGTCGAAAATCATTGTTCCATGTTGTATTCGTCGTTCTGAGAATTGGTCAGATGGGAACCGCACAACAAACCATGGTTGAGTTAAAATGCGAATTTCGGTGTTTACACGTCGTGAAAGCTAACTTCATTATTTGGCTTCTGCATATGAGGACAACTATGGGCGTTTTCTTTTATATATTGTGATATTTGGCGTGTTTTCAAGTTGCGTATGGCTCAGGAGCTCCTTAGCTTTTTCTTCTAATTTAGATGTTTCTATGTACTTCGGATTTTCTCATCGAAGGCATAAGTTTATGCTTTAAAATTAGATTTTTTTATTTCTTTTTTAATTTAGAGACTATAATATTGATAGGTATTTTATTTAGTGTATTTGTTTTATGGAGTTTAAAATTGTAAGTTAAAGAAAAAAAAAATTAAAATTTAACGTAATTTATTTTCAAATAGAGAAAAGAATATTGAAGATTATGGGCACTCCACTCAAGAGGAAGAATTCTATAGATTAGAAATCCACTTTTGGATATGTGTTTAAATTCGATATATGTGCAATCATATGGAGTTCTAAGAAAATAATCAAATGTAATAAAAGTTGAATATCCAAGTGCTTTGGGAGTAGTTAACGAGGTTATCTGATTAATTAAAAATAAATTTAAATGGAATCAAATCCTATTACCACACTCTTATGTAATAATCAAAGTTGTATTACACTTGATAAGAATCTTTTTTGTCATAAGAGATTTAAATATATCGAAATTCAAGCTCACTTCATGGAGACATTTGTCTTCAATATTGTCAAAATAAAGGTCAAGTTGCGAACACTTTTTACAAATGTCATTATGCAATGCAAAATTCTCCAAATTCATATCAATGATTGACCTTAGGTGATGTGATTAAGGGGGAATGTACACGTCAATGACACCACCTAGTGGCTAAATCCTAAATGTAAGCCCCTCATGCATAAACAAGTCTAATAGGCATAACATAAGACCTATAGGTATTAGTAAGTCCTTTGGGCATATATAATCCTTATGGCATAAACAAGTTATAATAGACATACAATAAGACCTTTAGGCATTAGTAAGTCCTTTGGGCATATTTAAGTCCTTCTAGCATAAGCAAGTCCTAAATAGGCATAATATAAGACCTTTACACATTAGTAAGTCCTTTAGGCACATTTAAGTCCTTCTGAAATAAGCTAGTTCTAATAGAAAAATATAAGACCTCTAGACATTAGATAGTCCTTTGGACATATCGTAAATTTATTCTCTCTGAAAAATCTTCCACTTGTCAAAGCATTGTATTATATAAATCCTACAGGCACTATGTAATGAATCTAGGGTGAGGCTAAGTTGAGGTGACTCAGGTTCCAATCATTTTTTTTAATACTTAATATATAACATTTTTTTTAAATATTGGGATTATAAATTATGACAAGATGACTTCCATGTACTCTAGAATACATGCTCTTCCTTTGGGCATATATTTGTGTCCCTATTTATCACTATCAAAGAAGACCTATGTTACTGGAGTACTTCATTTTTATTTTATAAAAATTGACATGTGATGCCCCCTATTAACATTAAGGGGGAGTCTTAGAACATAATATTATTAGGGGTCGTACCCTTATAACATTTATAGGTTATTCTAATTTAAGGTTATAAAACCTTATATATTAAATGTTCTATTAAGTATATCCTATTTTAAATAATTAGTCTAATAAATATTATATTAGCAATTATGTAACAAACACAACCTTATAACAAGGAATTTACTTGGAATTTTAACCATAAAGTAAAAAGTACTCATTCCATAAAAAATAGGACATAAAATTTTTTCCTTCAATTGTTAAAAATTGCATTTGTGTAACTAATATCATAAGCATAGCATAATAAATTCATTTCTCTTTTCGAACTGGAAAGAATAATCTACTTTTCTTTTTCTTTTTCCACATGAATGATTTCAAATAAATAACATAAACATTAATATTTAAGGAAAAAAGTTAGAGATTCATATATGGATACTCTCTTTCTTTATTACAAGACTTGGCATGATGTCTGCAAGAGGGAGAGCAAGCTTTACCTCCAACCACGGACCACCGATCCCTCGCACACCTTCCTAACTGAAAGTGGCCTTGCCTTTCAACGAAGGGAATAGTTAAGAACCCTCTAGTAATTGCCATATGAGATTTGGTGTTGTGCCCTACTTAACCAATATCATCAAACAACTATGGAGACCTTCCAAATATGAATGACAACTCTGATTGTGTTAAGTATCTAGAACATAGTGAACTAACAAGTGCAAGCAGAGGCTGATGTACTCATTTTGGCCAAAGTATTTGTAATATATACAATTGCTACTTTCTTCAAGCAAAGTCGTTTGTTCACCCACCCTACTCAACTTGGAGATCTTTGTCTGACCTATGGTTCAAAACATATTGTAGAACAACTAGCTCTACTAGCATAAAGTTTACATTCATAAAAACATACCCACTAAGGTGGTCAAAATAACTGGATTGATATAATATCATGGAAAATGAATTCCCCGTTACATTCTAGGGTCTAGGCTACTGCCTCTAATTCATGCCCTAACATAATCCATAAGGTAATACCATTCACCTATTCTTAGGATTTTTAGACATATAATGATGACACTATGCCACCATCTTAACATACACATGGTCGTTCAAATAATATTGACATAATGTCATAAAAACATGGAAATAGATCATTATTTGAGCTAGATAGAGGATTACTTCCTCTTACTCACGTTTTAAAACTCCCATTAACAAGTCATAAGGTTGGGTTCTCAATTCATAATAGGAGATGGCGGGGTTTATGATATGTGATAATACCAAGATTACAAGCAACTAATTCATGTGCTCAATCCCCAAATTCTCATTACTCAAGTAGCATAACTTACTATTATTTCTTATTTAACTCTTTTAGAAAAATACACAATAAATTTATTATTAACATAGCCGATGAACCATATTTCCCGTTATAAACTCATATACAATAGATTACATTTAGAATACATAAGAAGTATCTTTTCATTCATATTTTTACAAAATATCATCACTAAAAGATCATCATTCAATCCCCTATTTTCATACTATATATGCTATCTCATAGACATTCATATGAATCTCTTTTCTTATCATACATAACATTCTTATTTCAAACTCATAGATAAGAAAATAACTAGTTTTGAAAAACAAATAGAACATGTTTGTAGTTCCAACTATCGACTGCAACAAGTTGCATCTTGAGACCTCTAGCTTTCCAATGCACTATCATTCACTTTCAGTGCGACTATACACTTGCTTGGTAAATATTGTCAAACCTCTACTACATTGTCATCATTATTTTTAAACTAATATTCAAACTCTAAAAACTTAAGAACACTATACTTAGACACTGTGTTTATTTATTATGCTTAACAACCAACCCAAACAAAATGCAAGCTCTTGGTTTTTATAGAAAAAACTACTCCACTTTAATGTTTCCCACTACTGCCCAATATAGCACCTCATTTATGCAAGATAAAATCACTTTTCCAGTTGATAACTACCTCTTCAAGAGGCTCGACCTGCTCTTTGAAATGTCATGATACATTATCAGCTTAGAATCATTAAAATGCATATTAAAGAGTCTTAAAGACTTTGCTCCCCACACTTATATAAGGCTGCTAAAAACATTTAAAAATACTCTCTAAAGCCTCCTCCATGCATTCTTAATCATCCATGTTTAAATTGTGCCTCCATCGACTCAATGGATTCAGTTTATATTTGCCACGATGTGGCTAGAAAAACTCATATATAGGTCAATGAAGTTGCCTCAAGAATAGGTACTTAAAATTCTTTCTAACTTCCTTCTGATTTTGCTAGCAGAAACATTCAATGGATTGACTTATTCGCCCACTTTGAAGGGATCGACTTATGAATTTTCAAACTTGTTCAAGACTTCACAACTACAAAACAATACGCCACTTTGTGGTTGTTTACATGAATGTTATTATTTATTGTTTAAACTACTTATTAATTGGCACGTGAGTTTTCATAACAACAATCACATGTTACTATTTTTGTTGTAGATTTTAAGGATCACATATATTTTTTTCTTTCCATTAAGGCTCATGCCTCAAACAATGCCCATCTTGATAGACTTTTCCACACCCTTATTGAGGCTTCTGTTATAGCCACTTTGTGGCTTAGGTACTTGTAACTTATTTGTATTTCTA
>VDFB02270413.1:0-12000 GCA_007258455.2 Sequoia sempervirens
ATGCCAAAGATTATAAGACTTCCATAAGCATAAGTAGAGAAATGTTTGGAGGTTGTTGACAATGCTCAAGATCTAGAGTGAAGAGCTTAAAAGGGGGCAGCATGGTGATTAAATGAGCCAATAATCATGAAATGAAAAACAATCTCAAGAGATAGGAGATTGTATAGTCACTAAGAGAGCATTATTGTGGGATGCTTTGAAAGACATGATTTAATTTTGGGAAAGTTGTGTTCAAATGATAGTTGGTGATAATATGATAGGAAACTCTATAATAGTGATGTAAGATAACAATGCCAAGGAGACGTGACATAGGAGATGGAAATGGCAGTTTTAAGAAGGCAGCAAACTCAATGGGGTAGTAGCAAGGTCTATGAGAAGAAAAAAATTATGCACAACAAATGTGATGTACAGTCCAATGAGTTAGGGAGGGATTTTCATATGAGTCTAAAGAGAAATATGTTAAGATTGAATGAAGAGATAATTTTAAACCCTATTCAAAACCCTCAAAGGAGAAGATAAGAAGGCCTAGGGGCTGAACAGTGAACTGTGATAATTAGACACAGAGAAGAGCATGAAGGCAGTGTTGTTTTTGGTGCATAGAAACACATATAGTGAGTAGTCATGTGAGAGTGAGTTGAGCAATGACAGTTAATGGTGAAAATAATTTGAAACTTATGATCAATTATTCATGAGATGTGTGATCTTGTTGAGTGATCAATACTTGCAATGCTTGTGATTATGTCATGTGATGATGATTATAATAGTGATTCATGGCTTTATAGCTCTGATGTGTCCTCAAGTTCATTTAAGGGACTGTCATTTCAATGACAGTCAAGATGTGAAGGAATAGTAACAATGATAGGACATTCATAACAAGCACAATCTCTCAAGAAATCCCAAAGGGAATTGGCATAGCAATACTCAAGGGCAGTCAAATGTTACAATGACTTAAAAGGAAAGAGTCCTTGTCATGATGTGAAAGGACTGTGCAAATAAATGACAAGAGATAATCACTATGACAACCCTTTGCATAGTCACCTTAAGGAAGTGACAGTCCTTAGTAACTTACTTTGTACTAAGGTTGCAGGTCTGTCATGAGCTAACTTTCAAAGGACAAGTAATAGTGATAAGGGTGCTCAAGCAATGGAAAATGATAATATATGAAGAAGGTAGTATTCACAGTCACCGATGATGAGGTCCAAGGAAGCATGGCATGGGAGTTTGCAAATAATTTTCAAGAAGTTCAATAGGGCAATTTTGAATAGGGGGTTGTTCAAATAGCAATACGAACAAGGCATAAGTAGCTATACAGTGAACACAAAGCGATCCCCTTGCATAATACAGTATAGGAGTCAATTCACTATATGAGCTTATTTTATGTTTGATGTCTTTTGAAGTTTTAGATATGAAAGGAGGCAATTTTCAACTAGTGAAACGTGTGTCAAAATCTTGTCCTTAGGTTTCTCCTACGCTTCTAAGAGATATTTGATCATTTCAAAACTTTCTCACATGCCCTATCTTCATGCAAAGTGCAGTTGTGACATCTAGGAGGTTGTTGATCAGTTCAGAGGTCTTTATGAGTGTGAGACGTGGGAATGTCAGTGAGGGTCAATTACACTTGACTCATGATGAATCGAAGCATAACTTCACCAAACATACCTGCATCTACAAACAAGATCATTCAAAATGGAAATATAAACTAAGCATTTAATTGAAAATGAAAGCTTTAAACTACATAAAAATAGTTAAATTCCTAACCTAGCCCATCTGAAACTTATCTTGTTTTGGAATTGGTGTCGTGTTGATGTGAAATGATGACCCTTTTCCAATCCTGTGATTAGTGAGTACTGGCCTTAGTCTATCTCTATGGAAGAGAATCTGATGAAACCCTGCGGATGATGTATGAAACCTAGTTTATGCTAAAATGCAACTTACGCTTGTCAAATGATTGTATGCTACAAATGATCTAATTATGCTATTGCTAAACTAATCTAAGCTAAAATTATGCTAAAAGATGAAAACCCTACTTCATATACAAACTAAGATGGATGCATGGAAGCCATTAATAGATGCTCTAAGCTATTATGCAATGAAAATGGAAACCAAAATTTAAGCCAACAAGGAGTAAATCTGAGAGCATGTGGATGCAAAGGACCCAACAAATACAGCCGGCGAAATTGGAAAGATGATCCATTTTGTCTCCAAACGGAAGTGACCTTGCGTATAGGAGAGCAAATGAGGAATGAAGTGCCGGCGAATCTCAAATCAATGGCCCCAAAGATGAAGGGATGAGGCATGGATCATGGATTCTCATCAATGGATGAGGTTCCGCATGCATATCAACCAAGTTGCCCATACCAGCCCCAAACAACGACACTTTGGGACTCCAGCCCCGTACACAGGCCAGTACGCAACTTGCCTGCAAGCAAGCCGAAGGTTTAGCTTTGTTCAAAGCCCGGCGGAGTTGATCGAGGAGAGAGAATATTCCTTCGGGTGAGGAAAAGGTAATTTTACAAATTAAAGCAGCCAACGCGGATAAAGAATATCTATGGGAATATTCCCTTTGCCTAGAGAAAAATTAGTTTAATTGCTAATTAAACAAGACTTAATTTATGCAATTAGGGGATTTGAAGGAATAAAGTGATATCTATTAAATAAAGTGATATTTATTAAATTAGATGATTTAATAAATGGGGGAGAGATGGAAGTGATATTTAATTAAATAACTTAGGGTTATTTAATTAAATAAGATGACTTAGGAGATTAAATTAAATATTTTGATTTATTTAATTTAATTAGATGAAGTGTTATCATGAAAAGAGATAAATTAACCTGATTAAATTAATTAGGCCAATCAATGAAAATGATGCAATTAATTAATTAGCTAAGCTAATTAAATCAATTAAGTGAAAAGAGGATGGGTTTAAGAGGAAATGATGTTAGTAAATCTATTTTAAGTGTATGATATTGATTAGGACATTTTTCAGTGTCTACAATGAGCAATCAAAGGTAGTTGCACACATGTCCTATTGTTATGCACAAAGCAGTTGAGGTAGTTTGATGACTGGGATAGCAGTTGGAGAGCTTCAAGGGGCTTTGTTGTAGCATTTTTTACCACTTCCCAAGCATCTAGGAGTAGATAACATTGAAATGGTCAAAATTTCCTTTCTTCAACGCCACCAAGAAGTCTCCAAGCATTCAAAGCATGAGACAAAGGCAATTTCAAGCACCCAAAGTTCAAGGAGATAGTCAACAAAGAAGTTAAAGGGGCATTTAATAGTCTAGTCCAATATTTTCTCCAACGTAGGATGTCAAAAAGAAAGCCTTGTTTCATTTTTGAGTTAGTTCTTTCATTTTGAAAACAACATTGTAAACTAAAAAGAAGCTTCTTTCTGTTTTTACTGTGCATTGTAACTCAGATTTTCAGTCTTGAGGTTGGAAATAAAACATTGTAATACTTTAATTTCAAAGAACTTTTCAAGGAAAGATACATTTTAAGACTTATATCTGTTGTAAGAACACCTTTCTTTCAATAAAGTTAAGTGATTTTGCTTTCTCAATGGTTGTCTTATTGTGTGCAACTAAATGATTGATGTGTATTTCTATGTTTTTATGTTTAAAACCTCAAATATATTGTCTCATTTCCAACACCTTTAGGCAGAAAATATACATTTCATGTAGGTCATAGATTATGTTGTTAAGGTTTAAACTCTTTATTTGTGAAAAACATCTAGTTTTCGTTCTAGAGGTTATAAACATATCAAATGTTTTGATGAAATACTTATGCTTGAGCATTTGAACATGTGAGTTGTGTGAACATAAGCTGAATAAAAAAAAGTTTGTGTCAGAACAACAAAATTAGGTTGTAAACATTTTGGTGAATCACCTTATTAGTCATAGGTTTTCAATTCATGTCATTTTTCTTTACCCTTTCCATTAGCATAGGTTAAACTAGGTGATAGAACTTGTTGGGAATAAGATTCCATTTAATTGCAATCCTAAACATATTTCATGTGTCTCCTAAGTCATTGAAAAGTGTTCCCCAACACTAGGATTAGAAAGAGATTAAATTCGAATGAAATTAACATGTAAATTGACATTTGTAATTAATTCTAAATGATAGGAACATGTGGGAATGCCCAAGAAGATCTCCTACAAAATAGGAGCACATGGGGCACCCACATGGAAGGTGGAACCCACCTTGAGTTAAGTTAACTATTTGGAGAAAATATAACACTTCAGTAATGCATGTAAAAATCCTAGAAGTTAGGGATTGATGTTTACATGCATGGAGTTCAATTCAGTTCAGTTCAGTTATGGTTCAGTTATCTTCAGTTACATATAGTTAGTTTCAGTTGAATGCTAGTTGACTTCAGTTGACTTGGAATGAATGACTAATGACTTGAGTTGCATGGCAGATAAAAGGTGATACATTCATTTAAGTGGGGATGATTCATTATAATAATGAATGGGTAGAGACTATGTTTAGGAGTTAACAAAGATTGACTTGGATTCTTAAGGTGCCAAGTTAGCATCTTAGGTGCTGCACATGATAAGATATTTTATATGGCTGAGTTAAGTGGTCCCATTCTTGGGCTCCAACTTTGAGGATAAGCTTACAAGATATCTTCAGAATCAATGTTGAGTTATGACTTCAGTTTGGGATGCCCAAATGGATGAACTTGTTTTGACATTGTTCTTCATGGTAGAACTCTACTTGCAAAGAATAGGCGTAGGTTTTGTGAGATGAGCTTTGTGCTTTGTAATTGTAAACTCTTTGGAGTTTGGGGCTCGTGTGTGTCTATATAATTACAACAGAGTTGAAGAGAGGTTTTATGATTTTATTAGGGTTGTGAAGAAAGAAAAGAAGAATTGTTGAAACAAAAGAAGCATCTCAAGAAACAAGAGTTGGAATTATTGTAATATTATTCTGAGATTAAATAATACATTGATTCTTGGTGGGGTTTTTTCCCAAAAGGGTTTCTCCATAGTATATGATGTGTAACTTCTTTCTTTTGGTCTTACTCTTCTACAATCTTCTGTCTACTTCTACAAATGGTAAAATTAATTAAACAAATAATCATCCACGAAATTGTAACAAAAGAACAGGTAGATCTAAAGAATAATAATATTTTTTACCGAAGATTTAAAATCACATAATTACCTCATTTTTCAGCATTTGGTACATCAAAGCTAATGGTGGAATTTGAATTTTGGGACACCTCTCTCTTAAAGTTTGAAGGTTTTTTGGTTGTAGTGGGAGCTTTACTATTGTGTTATTGCTGATTTTGGAAAATAAGTTTGTTATAATGAGTTTAATTCTTGTTTAGCTATTGAAAGATTCAATTGATCTAATTATGAGATGTGGAAACTAAAAAATGGAGGATCTCCTTGAAGAGAGAGAATCCGATGGTTAGTTATTGGTAATGAGACAAAGTCACCTACAACAATGTCAAATGAGCATTGGGCAAAGCTTGATAAGAAGGCAAGAGGGACCATAAGATTATGTCTTGTTGATGTCGTTATCTTGAATGTTTTAGAAGAAACTATTGCGTATAAGTTATGGAAGAGAATAGGTGATATCTATCAAACCAAAAGTCTTACTAATAAGTTGTATCTGAAAAGACAGTTGTATTCTTTAAAGATGAAAGATGGTGATTATGTTGCAAATCATTTGAATGCTTTTAATTTGATTCTAAGTCAATTAGAATCTATAGATGTAAAGCTATAAGATGAAGATAAATGCATTTTGTTACTTTGTTCTTTACCAGAATCTTGGGAAAATCTAATTGTTGCTATCAGTGGTAGTGGTGTAGATATGAAGATGGACAATATAATTCCTACTCTCCTATCAGAGGAGATGAGGAGGAAGTCTAAAATGGAAATCCAAGATGCCTTGTTTGTAAAAGGTAGTATTGAGAAAAAGGAACCTAAGGGAGACAAGGAAGGAAAGGGTAAGTCTGAAGGACAAAGTACAGAAAAGTGTTGGAATTATGGGAAACTGGGACATGTGAAGAAGGATTGTAAGAACAAGAAAAAGAGTTATGAGTCTTCTATAGAGGAATCCTCAGATGACGGTAATCATGCATTGATCATTTCATGTAAAATTTTTAATGACGACTCTTTGCTTGATGTTAAAGAGTGATCTTCACGAAGAAGATGGTAGTCATGACGTCATGTGTAGCTCATACCACAGTTCAGTGGGAGTTGTTGGTAGTGATGTGGATGCATCATTGGTAAGGTTATCTTCATGTGATTGGGGATATGTTTTTTCTTGGTTTAGAGTGGTTTCTATTATGCCATGGTTTACTCTTGATACGTGTTTAAAGTTTGGCATGGTACTTGTTCTCTTGAGACTAGGATGTTTATGTATGTTATGATGCATGTGATCTCCTTGGAGGAGATGGTTAGATCATGTTGTCATGTTTATGTTCTTGATTCATGATTGGGCTTTGACGATCTTGTGTAGTTCTCTTATGTGTGGGTACGTGTCATTTAGCGATTACTTCATGATAGTGCTATATTTGCATTTGGAGTTTGGCATGGATTGGTTAGTTCTGAGGTCCTCATGGACACTTGGAAATAGGAGAGGGCTTGAATTCTCTTATGACCGAGATATATGTTGGAATAGTTTACTTAGCAAAAGAAAGATTTTTCAACTTGAGTAAAGGCCAGAGAATCCCTACACACCTTAGTTTAGATGTGAGTTCAACTTTTCAGCCGGTTTCACATGCCTCCAAAGAAGACAGTTTGGTTACAAAGACTTTGGGAAGGTATTAGTTTAATTGCAAGTAGGACAAACTTGAATGTGATGTCGAGTGCTATTTGTTTGTAAAATCCCTGTATCATGCTTTCATTGATACTAAGCATGTTGATGTTGATAT
This sequence comes from Sequoia sempervirens, assembly GCA_007258455.2. Classification (NCBI taxonomy): domain Eukaryota; kingdom Viridiplantae; phylum Streptophyta; class Pinopsida; order Cupressales; family Cupressaceae; genus Sequoia; species Sequoia sempervirens. The sequence goes on from VDFB02270413.1 coordinate 6,885, forward strand.
CACTTTGTGCGAGAAATGGTTGAAATTAGGGAAGGTATTAATTAGAAAGTTGACACTTTGATTAATGTTGTAGATTATCTTATGAAACTAGTTCTTATAGATAAGTTCTCTTGGTTTTGAGTATTAATCATTTTCTTGGAGCTTCATGATTATGTAGGTTGCATTTGAAGTTGGAATGGATTGATTAGTTGGTGCAAGAAGGCCATTCGCCTTGAGTCTTGTACTTGATTTATAATAATGATTCCTTTTTTAGAATAATTGCAATGTATAATGTCAAGTGGGAGAATGTTGGGAATAGGATGCCATTTAATTTGCAATCCCTAAACATTGGCTTTCATGTATCTCCCTAAGTCCTTGGAAGAGAAGTGTTCCCCACCCAACACTAGGTTAAGAGATTAAATTCAAATGAAGGCAAAGACATGTAAATTGACATTTGCAGTGGGTACAAATGATAGGGGCATGTGGGGGCGTAGAGAGCTCCTACAAAGTAGGGATGATGGGGTGCCCACATGGAGACAGAGCCACCTTAGGATAACTGTTTGGAAAAAAGATAACACTTCAGTAATGCATGTAAAGATCCTAGAAGTTAGGGTTGATGTTTTATGGAGTTGATTGATTAATTAATAAATTTGATTCCAGTTCCATTTCCATTTAGTTATGGATTCGGTTATCTTCAGCTGCATGTAGTTGGTTTAGAAGTTGCATGTTAGTTGACTTTGAGTTGACTTGAATTACTACTAATGACTTGGAGTTGCATGATAGATAACATACTGACTACTTTTGATTAACGGGGATGATCAATCATGCATCCCTATTTGCATGAATTGATGGAGAGATATATTTCAGTTAGCTTAGAATTGGCTTGGATTTTATAGTAAGAAGTTGGCATCTTAAGGTTAACACTTGATAAGATATTTTATAAGGCTGAGTTAAGTGGGCCCATTCTTGGGTTCCAACTTTGAGGAGAAGCGTACAAGATATCTTCGTAATCAACGTTGAGTTATGACTTCAATTTGGGATGCCCAAATTGATGGACTTGGTTTGACATTGTTTTTCATGGAAGAACTCTACTTGCAAAGAATAGGAATAGGTTCTTTGAGATAAGATTTGTGCTTTGTAATTGTAAACTCTTTGGAGTTTACAAGGCTCATTATTGTCTATAAATTGCAGCAAGTTGAAGAGAGTTTTATCATATTTTATTACAGGTTGTGAAGAAGAATTGTTGAAGGCAAAAGAAGCATCTCAAGCAAGGATTGATAAAGAATTATTGTAATCTTGTTCTAAGGTTAAATAATACAAGAACTATTGATTCTGGTGGTGGAGTTTTTTCCTGAAAGGGTTTCTCCACGATATATGTTGTGTCACTTCTATCTTCTGGTCTTATTCTTCTACAATCTTTTGTCTACTTCTACAAATGGTAAATTGAATCTAAACAGATAATCATCTACAAAGAAATTGTAACAAAGAACACTTATTTAGATCTACAGTATAATAGTTTTACAAGTTTTAAAGCTATATAATTACCTCCATTTTCAATAGAACCAAGAAAACCAACTCACTCTGGAGGTTAACTCCTACATCCTAATCCCACAATCAGGGGAGTTATCCCATGTTTCACCAATAGACCAAGTTTTGCAACTTAGTAAGGGTGCATTATTTGGTGATAACACCTACAACACAGTGTTTAGAGAATTCTATTATTCTCCAGTTAATCCATTGTTAACATTTAACATTTTACCTCGTATGATTTATAATGTATTGGATGTTGATTGTACAAATGAAAGGTCAATTCAACTAAATTTTGGGACACATTCTTGTGGCAATAAAGAATGGAAAAGTTGGGATACTTCTTCTGATGAATTTTCAGGTATAATATTCTACAGTGGATCTTGCAGACATGAAAGACAGTCTTGTTGCTATGGGTTCCTACCGCAGTTATTATGTATGATGTGGTCAACTAAATCATCCTCATCTTGATTTTTCAATAGGGGGCTACATTCAATAGTCATGAGAGTTTGTAGGTTATAGTGGTCTTCTTCATCCAAGGTAGGCCATATATTTTGCTCTAGATCTGCATGAGGTTGGGATGTTGGATAAAGGACCAATTTCTTAGTCACAGTTCCATTTGATATTATCATGTTCTCAAACCTACAACCTATAAATCCATCATATGTTGCTAACGATGGTTTGCCTAAAATAAGTGGATATCTTGTAAGGTTGGCCTTTAGGTGCAAGATTATGAAATCTAGAGGATACTCCCATGAATATAATGCTATGACTAAGTCCTCAATGATCCCCTCATGTTTCACTATTGACCTATCTGTCAACTGTAAAATAGTGGGTGTAGGTCTAAGGTTTACTAGATGTAGTAGCTGCATTGTTTCCTTAGTCATGACATTAATGGTTGTCCCTAAATCAATCAAGGTATTTTTGATAAGGGTTCCATTTATCTTAACATCCACTACTGGACTTCCAAGGTCTGTATATTTAAGGACAATTATATTCCCTAGCATAATGTCAGCAAGGTTCCCTAGGACATGTATTTTCTGAGGATCCTTCCTCTTTCTCCTTGGTTTTTTAAGACAAAGGTCTCTTACTGTCTTGGTGTAAATTGGAATATCCTTGATGGCTTGAATGAGGGGAATTTTGATACTCACATCCTTAAGCTGACCCAATAGGTCTCTCTCATCTTGGTTCTGATGTATTGGAATAGCTAAACACTTAAGGAATTGAGGCTCTAGACTTGAAATAGTTTGGTTTACCTATTTGACTCAGGATCCATAGGTGAATTGTCTAAAGCTTTTGTTGTGGGTTCCTCATCCACCATTTTAGTGATTTGAGGGGATGAAGGCCCAACCACTGTTTTCCTTGATCTGAGGTGGACATCACTCACCTCTACCTCATAAGTAGGGTATTGAATAGCCTCATTAGTGTAGGCCTATTGAATAGGCTTGTTATTGGGGCTAGGTGCAGGTTGGGCAGGCAGTTGTGGTGCTCTCAGTGGCTGAGATGTTGGGTTTGATGGATTGGTCATGATGGCTTGTTGTTGTGGCTGTGAAGCCAACAAAGGTTGTTGGTACTTCATATTTTCGTTTTTCCATTGTTGTCCCTTTTTCCATTGTGGATACCATTGATTCTATTGTTCTGGCCATTGGGGGTTGTAATTAGATACTTGAAATTTTTTTTGTGGCCATACATTTGGTTGCTATTGGTTCTAGTTTTACTGAAGGTTTTGCCATTACTAAGGGTTTTACTAGTGGTTTTGGGTGTTTTCCAAAGGTTGGGGGTTCTAACTAGAATTTTGATTACCAATTGGAAATGGTGTATTGAAATTTAAAGGGTCTTGTGGCATACCTTGTCTTGGTTTCCATGGCCTTCTTTGTACAATGTAGAACAACTGTCCATATTCACTCTCTAGTGGTTGAAAATCTGGTTTCTCTACTTTGTCCTCTATAATACTTGCCACCCTTTTACATTTGTAGTTGGCTTTTCATTATCTACAATTGGGGCAGTATTCAATAATTATTTCCTCAGCCTCTTCTTGCTTTTTCTTCACATGTAGAGTGTCCAGTTGAGTAGCTAGATGACTTATAATATCTTCTTTCATGTTGGACAAAAGGTTACTTAATTCTACTCTGAAAACTCCATTGGATGTCTTGCCAATGGAAGATGCTCTATCCCCCCTTGTCTTTTTGGTAAAGGTCCTTGAGTAATTTCTACAAACCTTACAAATTTCTTCAAAGGGTAATTGAGACACATCCCTTGACCCAATAAGGTTAAGGGAATCCATGTAATCATCATTAAATCCTCTTAAAAACACCAACTTCAGGGATTCTTTTAAGAGTCTATTTTGTGGGTTCTTCTTCAAGTAGAAGTGGAACTTTTCTACATAATCCTCCAATGGTTCATCCTCTTTCTAAGTCATTCTAAAAATGTGATCCCTTCTTCTATCAACTCCTCTACAATAGTCCTCGTATTTTTCTAGGAACTTTTTTTTCATAGTGTTCCAATCTAGAACAACATCTCTACCTAGTCCCATAAACCATCTCATAGCAACATCCTTCAAAGTTGTAGGAAATAGTTTGAGCCTATGGGCATCAGTTGTGTAGTCATAGCTCCTACATAGGACATCAAACTTGAACAAAAATATGTTTAGATCCTTAGTTACCAAGCCATAGAAGACATGCAACACTGAAGGAGGTATATTCTTCAAGACAATGGCCCTTTCTTGGTTTACAATGGGAAATTTAAAAGTCACATGTTCTAGTGGATCATCCATTGTTGCATCAGGCATGGTTTGGAAGGTCTCCTTTGTGTTTGTAGTAGATGTTGGTGAAAGGGAAAGTTCTTTGTCAAGAATACCCTCACTCTGATCACTTTGATCACCAATATTTTCTCTAGCTTATCGGTTTGAGGGGAGAAATCTTCACAAAGAATCTCCCTACCTTTGCATATAATAGGCGTGACTTTCTATAGCAACATCTCTTGCACAATGTTAGTGAAATATTTTGGTATTTGAAGGAATAAAAGCTAATTTTCCTAACACTGAAAGCAATTTTTTAAACTATGAAAGATAAATAACAGAAATAAATATTTGAAAGTAGCACCATCCCCAGTAACGATGCCAACAATGTAGAGTCCCTATTAATGTCCAGTAGATTGGATATCAGACACACGACTCAGAGGAAAACCTAACTAAACACTCCACTAAAGCCTTGGAAAGACCTTCATTAAATTATCAACCAGGGCTAACATAAGCTTGTGATGATGCTAGCATTGTATGTGCTTCTAGAGACTGAAGACTACCTATATCATCCTATCATAGGTTGACACATGCTAAGAAATTATAAAATGCATAATAGTAAAAGAAGTATTACTGGCACTATTGCTACGGGTACCTATAGCGAAAGACTGTGACTAGTTCATTGTCAAGAAATGAATCCTAGAATTAACCAGTATTGTTAATTAAACCTACACTTTGGAGTACAACAGATTGAAAAAATTAAAGTATGAATGTAGGACAAGATTTGTTCATGAATTCATTCATACCATAAGAAATCTAATTAAGACAACATGCATTCATGGAGTAACTACTACAACAAAAAAAATGTACAAA
>VDFB02270414.1:0-13023 GCA_007258455.2 Sequoia sempervirens
CAATGTAGAACAACTGTCCATATTCACTCTCTAGTGGTTGAAAATCTGGTTTCTCTACTTTGTCCTCTATAATACTTGCCACCCTTTTACATTTGTAGTTGGCTTTTCATTATCTACAATTGGGGCAGTATTCAATAATTATTTCCTCAGCCTCTTCTTGCTTTTTCTTCACATGTAGAGTGTCCAGTTGAGTAGCTAGATGACTTATAATATCTTCTTTCATGTTGGACAAAAGGTTACTTAATTCTACTCTGAAAACTCCATTGGATGTCTTGCCAATGGAAGATGCTCTATCCCCCCTTGTCTTTTTGGTAAAGGTCCTTGAGTAATTTCTACAAACCTTACAAATTTCTTCAAAGGGTAATTGAGACACATCCCTTGACCCAATAAGGTTAAGGGAATCCATGTAATCATCATTAAATCCTCTTAAAAACACCAACTTCAGGGATTCTTTTAAGAGTCTATTTTGTGGGTTCTTCTTCAAGTAGAAGTGGAACTTTTCTACATAATCCTCCAATGGTTCATCCTCTTTCTAAGTCATTCTAAAAATGTGATCCCTTCTTCTATCAACTCCTCTACAATAGTCCTCGTATTTTTCTAGGAACTTTTTTTTCATAGTGTTCCAATCTAGAACAACATCTCTACCTAGTCCCATAAACCATCTCATAGCAACATCCTTCAAAGTTGTAGGAAATAGTTTGAGCCTATGGGCATCAGTTGTGTAGTCGTAGCTCCTACATAGGACATCAAACTTGAACAAAAATATGTTTAGATCCTTAGTTACCAAGCCATAGAAGACATGCAACACTGAAGGAGGTATATTCTTCAAGACAATGGCCCTTTCTTGGTTTACAATGGGAAATTTAAAAGTCACATGTTCTAGTGGATCATCCACTGTTGCATCAGGCATGGTTTGGAAGGTCTCCTTTGTGTTTGTAGTAGATGTTGGTGAAAGGGAAAGTTCTTTGTCAAGAATACCCTCGCTCTGATCACTTTGATCACCAATATTTTCTCTAGCTTATCGGTTTGAGGGGAGAAATCTTCACAAAGAATCTCCCTACCTTTGCATATAATAGGCGTGACTTTCTATAGCAACATCTCTTGCACAATGTTAGTGAAATATTTTGGTATTTGAAGGAATAAAAGCTAATTTTCCTAACACTGAAAGCAATTTTTTAAACTATGAAAGATAAATAACAGAAATAAATCTTTGAAAGTAGCACCATCCCCAGTAACGATGCCAACAATGTAGAGTCCCTATTAATGTCCAGTAGATTGGATATCAGACACACGACTCAGAGGAAAACCTAACTAAACACTCCACTAAAGCCTTGGAAAGACCTTCATTAAATTATCAACCAGGGCTAACATAAGCTTGTGATGATGCTAGCATTGTATGTGCTTCTAGAGACTGAAGACTACCTATATCATCCTATCATAGGTTGACACATGCTAAGAAATTATAAAATGCATAATAGTAAAAGAAGTATTACTGGCACTATTGCTACGGGTACCTATAGCGAAAGACTGTGACTAGTTCATTGTCAAGAAATGAATCCTAGAATTAACCAGTATTGTTAATTAAACCTACACTTTGGAGTACAACAGATTGAAAAAATTAAAGTATGAATGTAGGACAAGATTTGTTCATGAATTCATTCATACCATAAGAAATCTAATTAAGACAACATGCATTCATGGAGTAACTACTACAACAAAAAAAATGTACAAAAAGTTACCTTGAGTGGACCTTGCTCAAGTGACTGTCTCCACAAGTTTAACCCAAATCTAGCTCCTCAAATTAATGTGACCATGACAATAATGAAAAACCATTCATTGCATAACTCAAAATATCACAGTCTAAGATTCTGTCAAAATATCTTATTCATAAGATCATGAACATTGTCTATGTAAAACAAGAACTTAATTGAAAGTATCTTATTGCTATATCTGCTATTGAATAATTAACTAACTTAACTAATGTCTCAACCATCAAACCATACATATTGGCACGAGTGAGTTTATTAAAATAAGGACTCTAAACTGAAATAATAAATTACCACTCCCTGCATAACAAAGTGTGATAAAGTCTAATCAACTAAACTATAATTGAAAAAGGAAGAAGAGTCCAAATAGAACTATAACTCTGTTGCAACAAGAATTGGAATGTGGAGTGTTGAAACAATCACGTTAGACTCCCAAATGTAATAGAGTTCTTCTCCTTCAATTTCTTTATTAAATATCATGATAATGCATAATCATCCTCAATAAGTGCCTCCATTTTTGCAATTGTTGCGCTCAACTTATTCTGGAACCTCCCCTATATCACTGTTTGGAAACTCCTTTGGCTACAGGCTACACCTCCTAGTTGTTGTGGGCTACAGTCTACCTGCTTTGGCTCCTTGGCTGTAAAGAGTTAATTCATACAACATATACACAATATTAGTAACCATAACATAAGCATAGATATTCATTGTAATTCATACATATCCACACATTAATTAGACAATAACTATCACATTATAACCATATTTACATGTACTTCAAATCAGGTTTAGGTTTGCATAATGGGCATAAAAGATAGTAAAGTTTAGAAATATGTATGATATGTGTCTAGAAATGTCTATGAGTATACATAAAAACATCAGAAAACTAACTAATAACTAGACTCATCAGACACTCTAGATCTCACTGGAGCAGGAGACATCTCTAATCTACCTTTTGAAATAATAATGATTCAGCGGCTCCCGCCGGTCCCATTTTTTGCACATGTTCGTGCACTGGCCCGTGCGTCTCCGCGTTTCTTCGGCTTCCCGGCAGGTTTTGATCTTTCCCTTTGCACATTCCTCGCTTCGCAACTTCGGCGGGCGGCTCCCCTTTCGGCTCCTAAAATGCTGCGCTGGGCGCCCACGTGTCTTGCCTGCGGGGTTTTTCATTTTCTTTGCTTTGTGTTTCATTCGGGTTGCTAAGCCTTTCATAAAGGTCCGATACTCCTAGGGTTCATCGAGGGGCCCACATTTTTGTACGTGGTGATGTATCGCAAACTTTCCTAACAAGGATAGAATATGCTGCGTCGGGCCGCAAAAGACTTCTATTGGCCCTCTTTATTTCCTGGCGGGACCTACCTTCGCCCACGTGTCAGCAGTGTGCAGCTTTTAAACAGTAACCGGGATGAGAGCACTCCAGGTTGTGAAACGCGGCCACGTGTCTTTCACCACCCGGTTCATACGGCCTTTCCCCATTTTCAAAGTAGCCTCAGTCCCTGGAACACGTGTCATTCCTCCGCAAGCTCACGGTCGATGGGGGAGGAGTTTTCATTCGGGCCGCGATTTGCTGCCACGTGCCTTACATTGATTATCAAAGCAAGCTATGGGATGGCCGAGCAGAATGGTGTTATTGGGTGCTGCTCGTCATGGTTCTCTAAAGCGGTGGGCGACACTTGTCGATTCGAAGCCTGGCTGAGACCACTACCATCATTACAAAGGGCACGCCTGTAACTGATCGACTGGATGCGGTGCTCTGACTGGCTGCTCTCATAACGGCATTGGGAATATCCTTATTCGGGCATCATTGCGGGAGATTGTGGAATCTTTCTGTTACAACTCTCCAGGCGGTGGGATTTTGCTCTCCGGCTATATATACTCTCTCTGTTGAGGAGAGGGGGTCCAAGATTTTTAGAAAGAATACTAGTTTTAGCAAGAGACACCAGGCCTCTTTTGCATGTTTATTCATAAGAAGATTTCAGACTGTGCCTATTGTTCAGCCTTTCTGTTTTTCATGTCTTGATTAAACTGTGAACTGTGCTTCTTATTGTCTTAGGCATTTTATTTGAGGAGACTTCTATACATTGAATGCAAACTTGCTGGTCTAAATCATGTCTTAATGACTCTTCTTAGCAGTAAGAATGTATGCGATACTGTTTTATGTCAATTAAATGAATTGTTTATGCTATTGCTTTAAGTTTCCGATGTTTTGGAACATAACAATAACATTCAGGCCCTTGAGTCTATGATTTATCGTGCCTATCAGAAAGCTTTGGCGCATCGCCTTAGATTAATATTTGTTTCATTATATCTGTTTCCTTTTCCCTTTCCAAAACCCATTATATAGAAGAAGCCAGCTTCTTTAAAATACGGAGGTCACTCATTTTGGCGCAAAGGGGTCCCCCTTGAACTGAGTTTCCCATAAAGGCACTGTTATCTAGTCAAATTTTGGCGTCAACAGTTTGTCTTTTTTCTGGCACGCCCGGTGGGACCCAAGCTAATGAAATCATCTTCTAAAAGGGTGTATGAGCCATCGGCCTGTAACTAGATCCCAAACTGCAAATAACCCAGGTTTACTAGTGCCTCCATTAGGGACAGTCCAGGCTGCAAATCAGTTAGTAACCGTTCCATTCCCACCACCCTTTCCTCTCACCATGTTGCCGGCCGCGAACAGAAATTATGTAGCATGGGATGCTGGAAGCCCCCTGGTAGCTCCGATAGCACCTGCTGTTTGGGGCGCCATTCCAGTTTCGGCCCTGAAAGCTCTTCCCAAATTCACCGGAGACAACACAAAAACGCCAGCAGAGCATTTGCAGGATGTAGCAGATGTATGCCTAGTACATGGTATCACAGTGCAGAATGTAGCCTTGAGGCTCCTTGCTGCGTCCTTCAAAGGCAAAGCCCTGGAGTGGTACCGAACACTGACTCCTAATACCATTCGCACTTGGGATGACCTCAGAGATCCGGATTACATGAAAAGGTTTTTCAAATGGCGGAGTCGTTCTTAGTTAATATTATCGAGTTATCCGAGTCATCAAAAGCGAGCACCCGAGGGCTCGGCCGGACTTGATACGATTTCCTCAAGTTGGCCCGGAGGATTCCTACGTGACCATCGCCCGGAGCGCTCGAATTGGCGTTCATGGTTCTATCGAGGTCCATCAATCGGAGCATTTCTATGATGATCAAAGTCTCTGGGAGGGCCACTTTACCCGGATGCATATGCCCGCAGCTATCAAAGCCAATCACTTGATGAGCTGGCGAGGAAATTGCCTCCTCGACCTGTTATGCCGATATTTCCTGAGATATCGAACGTAGCACAAGAGGTGGCGTCGACCAGTGCGCCAGCGACTCCCCAGTCAGCGTACTCATATACAGCCGTTCCTGAAAACTTGGCCTCTACATTGGGTTCTCCCAAGAATGAGATGGGCGACCTCAAGGAGATGTTGCGAACTATGGCGAATGATATAACAACTCTCAAGCGGAACCAAGCAACGCCTCCGCGGCCTGCATATCAGAACTATCAAGGTGGGCGGCCTACCTATCAGCAAAATCAATATCAGAATGCGCATCGCACTAATTCACCAGCGGCGGCTATGAACCAAGTAGTTCCGGTGCCTACGCCGCTGGCAGGGGCGTCGCCGAGCTCTAGCAGAGAATTAACGGCGGGACAAAACAATCTTATTGATGACATCAATCCATGGTGCTTCCCTTTTAGCGAGCATATGCCGAAATTTTCAGCGTGGCAGCCACAACAAGGATAGCGAGCAAGCGTAGTCAAGGTATTCGTGAAGAGAGCGAAATCTGAGATATGCCCAGGCAATGGAGAAGCTGTGATCCTTACAGCGCAAATACAAAGGAATGTCCCTAAGAGCAAGAGTTGACATTGTTCACGATCATGCGCTCTTCTCTCATGGATGGAAGGCCCGAGTGGTGTTGCCAATGACAAATCCACCGGTAGAAGCATACGGGTAAATTGACTATAACCGCAGCTCAAGAAGATTCCGGCCGGTGAGGCCAGCTTGTTCCACTTTTCGGACCGGTCACAATACAAAGCGTTTGAGACCAAATTCTGGCAGATCTGAGTCTCTTTGTCTTGTCGGCGGAAGAAATTGTTATAACTCATGAGGCGAAATCACCGAGCTCCGCTCCACCTCTTGATAATGGTAAGCGATTGAAGAAATCACGCTAATGTGTGTCTTTATGGGACATTCTAGCTATCGAGCAGAGAAAACCATACTCAAAAGCCGGCAGCGAGATGGACCCGGCACTACTTAGAGCCTTGAAGGCCCGATCACAAAGCGGTTTATCAAATGTCACCAACTGAGGTTCTCGCAAACAAACTGAAGGAATCCAATGCGGATGGCGGAGGTAGGCCAAAATCTCAACCCTTCTTCCTGACCCTCATTGTAGGGGAAAAGCTATTACATAACGCTATGATTGATTCTGGTGCCAGTACAACAGTTATGCCGAAACTGATAGCTGAAGCCTTGGGACTCAGCTACGAACCCATGAAGAAAGGGGTGATGCAGCTAGATGGAAATAAGGTTGATACTGTGGGTGTCATCAAAGCACTTCCGTTGACTCTATTTGCCTGCCCGAGTATCACGGTCCCGCAAGATATAGTGATCATAGATGTTCCGCCAATGTTTGGTCTTTGCCTTTCTTGAGAGTTTACTTCAAAGGTGGGCGGCTATTTGTCTTTAGATTGGTCACATCTAATACTTAGAACCAAGCATGGCACGAAGATGAAGATAGAATCGGAGGCTCTGCATTCCGAACATGTGGCGAATGAGGCCCTGATTAACTTTGAAGCCGCACATACCTCCATCACCAAGCAAGACATGTACAATGTCGAACTGCTAGAGGAGGAGAAGGTCAACGGAGACCGAAGTGATAACGAAGATGCTCTGTTGAGTGAACATATAAACAATGATCCCTTCAGAAATTATCATGCTACCGGATTAGGCACATATGTGATCTATGATGAAGACCAAGTTCTTCTGAAGGTCGTCAAAAAAGAAACAGAGCGATGACAACAAGCGAGCAATGAAATTGTATTTGTGAAGACAAGAACAAGAAGTTAATTTGGAGGCGAGGGATATCTAATATGAGAATGAAAAAAGTTGATGTTGAGGTCTTTTCGTTTTAATTGCTTGTTCAAATGCCAATTTGAATAGGGGGCTAGTCAAGGCCTAAGCCTAAGCGGAGCGAATGGGTATCTGAGCAATTGATTGTGTTGAGGAGATTCAGGCGGTAGTTAATGAGTCCGGGGAGAATCTCGGCCGACAAAATATCATGAGATCCCTATAGGCATGTCGAATCACCGGGACCTTTAGTAGAAAGTTTGAAGCTTTCAACATCCCGACCATTCAGAGTCGCGAGAATGGCGTCTGCGGTCATATGGCGTGTCGGTGCTTCCGGTTTGATCACATCTCGACTTGCCCGAGGAACAAATGTCGATGCAGTCTTCAGTTGGAGCCGGTAATACCCGACAATGACCAAAGTTGGCAAGTCTTTGAGAGCGATGAACACATCGCCTCGTTTATTCAACACTCAGGGGAATTTGCTGATCAACTCCAACCAAAGATCGCCGAGGCCTACGAAGGACAAATTATGCAGCTAAAGTCAAATAAGCTTCCGAAAGGATTGGTTACTCTCGAAAAAAATTTCGATTGTAGTGACGCCCGAAATGATAAGCGAAAATTCATGGCGGAAAAAAGTGATTATGAAAACCTTGGTTTAGATGGCCCGAGGAACTAACCGGTCGAGGAAAAGATGTCTCAAGCCGAGGGATAGAAGGAAGCATGTCGGTTTACGCGGAAAAGAAATGGAGTTGTGTAACGGTCGCTACGATGATCTGGAAGGTTATAATCCTGGCATCATCCAACATACTATTGAGCTAACAGAAGGTGCGAAACCAGTCCGACAAAAGCAGCGGCCAGTCAACCCTAAAGTTGAAGCCTTGATGGCACAAAAGCTAACCAAGCTCATTGAGTCACGCATAGTCTTCCCAATCAAACATAGTACTTGGGTATCAAACCTGGTGCCAGTCCGAAAGAAGAATGGTGATATCCGCCTATGCGTGGATTTTCGAGACCTGAACAGAGCATCTCTGAAAGACCACTATCCGTTGCCTTCTATGGAATCAATCCTCCAAACTGTCGCGGGATCAGAAATGTTCTCTCTACTGGATGGCTTCTCTGGCTATAACCAGATTCGAGTAAGAGAGGAAGATCAGCACAAGACTACGTTCACCACCAAGTGGGAGACATTTGCATATGCTAAAATGCCTTTCGGTTTATCTAATGCAGGGGCAACTTTCCAGAGAGCTATGGACGTTGCATTTAGCAAACTGATCAATAAGATTATCCTAATCTATTTGGATGATCTTACTGTGTTCTCTAAGTCTAAAGATGATCATTTTGATCATTTGGAGTTGGTTTTTCAAAAGTGCCAGGAGTTCGGGATTTCCTTAAATCCGAGGAAATGTGTGTTTGGAGTACCTCAGGGTAAGCTGTTAGGACATGTTGTGTCGAAGGAAGGTATTTCAATTGACCCAGAACGAGTAAGGGCCATGAAGGAGCTTCCTCTCCCGGTAAATAAGAAAGGTGTCCAGTCCTTCCTGGGCAAAGTAAATTTCGTCAGTAAATTTATTTCCAATTTTGCGGGAATAATTAGGCCGATCACTCTAATGCTGAAAAAGGATCAAGCTTTCAAATGGACAACAGAAGCTCGGGAGGCATTTGAAAAGGTCAAGGAAGCAATCTCCTCAGCCCCAGTATTAATCAATCCAGATCAACATAAAGATTTTGGCACGCCTTCGTGAAAAGTCCAGATCGCTGCTCGGACTCGCGAGAAGGGCAGAGCACCGCCATCTCTATTCGATCCCAGTTGAATATGAGGTGAATTATAACTTCGTTGAAAGACAGGCCTTCGCAATAGTAAAGGGGCTTAAAAAGTTCCACCATCTAATTTCCTGTAGCAAAGTCCTGGTATATGTCGCACATTCTAGTGTGCGGGAATACATCATGGAGGGAGAAATCACAGAAAAAAGGGCTAATTGGATCACCAAGATCCTGGAATATGACATTGAGGTCAGGCCCACCAGGACTATTAAAGGCAGAGGTCTGTGTGAGTATATGACACAGGACGAGGAGATGCCTGCTAAAGAGGAACAGCCAGAACTTATCCTGATAAATGGATTGGGATCGGAGGATGATTGGCTGAAAGATAGAACGAACTTCATGCGAACCGGAAAGTATCCGCCAAGCCTCTCATCCCAGAAAAGAAGGTATTATCGGCTCCAGAATTGCGGATACACACTGATAGAAGGAGTCCTTTTCAAAAGGAATTTTAATGGTGTGCTCCTACGATGCGTTACTTCAGGGGAGGCGCAGAGGATCCTCGACGCATTTCACAATAGCGACGAAGGTGGACATTTCTCCGCTAAAACTACCGCCATCAAGGTCCTACGGGCTGGATATTACTGGCCTACACTTTTCAATGATTCCTACTCTCTGGTAAAGACTTGCAAAAAATGTCAGTTATTCTCTGACAGAAGGAAGAATTCAGCGATGCCCCTCAAACCTATCGTGGCGGATGAACCATTTGCGCAATGGGGCCTGGACTTTATCGGAATGATCAACCTGGTTTCTAGCTCCGGACATAAATGGATCTTAACAGCTACAAACTACTTCACAAGGTGGGCGGAGGTTGTTCCCCTTAAGGAGGCGATGGAGGCAGAGATTGTGGACTTCCTCGAGGCTCTGGTGACAAGGTTTGGCCCTCCGAAGACAATCATTTCGGACAATGCTAGAGCATTTGTAGGCACAAAGGTATGTCACTTTGCATTAAAAAATGGCATATTCCTAAACACTAAATTACTTTCATCCATAAGGAAATGGCTCAGCCGAAGTCAACAAACAAAGTTTGGGTCCAACTCCTCGCAAGGCTGGCTCACCGAGGGAATGGCATAAAAAAATTCGGGCAGCATCTCCTCCTCACAACCGCAGATAAGCAACTCCTAAACAAGTCCTCAAGACTTCACCCTATGAGCTAGTATATGGGAAAGAAGCGCTGCTATCTATCTCTATGGAGATTCCGGCGATACAATTGTTGAAATCTCTTGAGATAGAACAAAATGATGCCATGGAAGTTCGGCTTGCCGAACTATTAGAAGTACAAGAAAAAAGGGAGAATTCCCTAAAGGCCATGACAGGCCGTCAACAGGTGGTCAAACGGTGGTTTGACAAAAAGGCTTCCGACCAAGGCCTAAAAAGTGGAGATTTAGTGCTAAAATACGACAGCAGGGCTGCGAAGCCAGGTCAGCATGGTAAGTTCGATAGCCTATGGGAAGGACCCTTTAAAATCATTCGGTGCATGCAACACAATGCCTTCGAGCTGGAAAATATGGAACATGAGCCTTTAGGAATCCCGGTTAATGGGATTCACCTTAAATTGTTCCATTAAGCATCAATCCCTACCCTGTACAGTTGTAAATAACGCTTTTTCTTTTTCCTTTCCTATTTTTGGCCTATCCTTTTGCTAAATCAATTGATTTGCTACGCACTCGCCTATCATTATTAATGGGTAAAGCACCGGAGTTTCTTAAAACGCAAAAGTATGCTTGTAAACGGAGAAAAGGCACGAAAATTTGCAAAACCCAGAAAAATTAAACACACAAACAAAGGGAGCCTAGTTTTCCTTTAAAACGAGAGACGTATATATTTATATATATATATGTTTCTGGGTTACAAAATGGCATGAATGCCAATTTTCAAAATGTACAAGGTATTAGAGCATATATACATATGATGGCCTTTTATCAGGCTTGTATGGAGCAGGGGGGTTACATCAACAAACACCAAGGCAAGGGGATCATCTATCCGCAGGAGTGGCTGGCAGCAACCGACGCATTCAAGACAGCGTCCGCTTCTTCCTCGTCAATAGGCTCCTCGGCGGCATTGGCAGCATCATGAAGCGCGACTGTCGTCGGTGGTGGATACACCAGGTTCCTGAAGTCAGTATACCATTATACGTCGTAGAATGGTATCACGTTGTAGCTCCTGAACAGGAAGTGTAGGGCTTGGGTAACCCTTTGCTGATGCTGGCCATGGGTCTGCAGGCGGAATCCGCTAAGGAATGGTAGCCAAGCCACGACAGCTTCTTCTTCAATATAGCGACGTAGGTCGCTGGCTGTTGGCAGGCCTATCCCGTACGCAGCATGGGTAACGACCTCGCCGAGCCCGTTCAGGTACTTCTTCGGAAAGATCTCCTTGACCAGTTTCAAGATAAGAGGCTGGGGGACGCAAATGTCCAGCATAGACGCTACAAAGTGTGAGCACACGTCGGTGTTCACCCGATGCTTATCTTCATATTCAACACAGTCCTCGCCGAGAACCCACTTGATGGCTACTAGAACCAGCGAGTGCTTGTTCTTCGTCATTCTCTTGAGCCTTCTAGTGGAGATCTCACCTATAAACGCCGTCTGTGATTTGAAGGAGGTTAGGCGAATAGGAGTATCCATCTCTCCTAAAACTATTCCTAAATCTGCTGAGTAATACCGAAATCTGCTCACCACCTAACCTATGAAAAGACTTGCTTAGCAGTATTCTACTTGCCTATCACTTCTTGGACGCAAAGTGTGTATGTTCGCTATCTACTGGCCTATTTATAGAAAATTGACAAGACGTATGCCAATCCGCCCGTAAGCAACGTAATGTGTATTGGCCGCAATCTCGAGGGCCGAGTCTGTGTTTGTTCACGTTTTGGGCCAGTACATGCATGGTAGCACGGTTCAAGGCATGCTTAATTAAATCAAGTTAATTAATTGAACTTTAAAAAGGTGGCACTTGTTGATGAAGGGACGTATGGCCGTATGCTATGGTGTCAAATCTCAAGCACATCCCAGAACCCGAGGCGATATTCGTATCTCTTTCAGGCGGTGATCGTTTGCTTGGCGTAATCATTCCGGCCAGGGATATTAATTACCGGTACATGCTAGCACAAGGCGAGGAGGCCAGTTGCAAGCTCAATTTCCAAGGAAATCGGGGCGTATCACACGATCTTCTGAAAGCAATGATGAAATCTGGCCACCTCGAAAAAACAATTAGCTCATCTTGCACGAGCTGTGGAGCTAACGGTACATGCCGAATTAAATGTTAGGGCTCGCGCTCGCCTACCACCTTGAGAAAAGTTGCTATTATTGCATGAAAACGCTTATTGTTCCTAAGTCTTTTTCCAAAAGCTAAGGAGTGCGCGAAGTGTTTTCTGTCTGTATTCCAGTGCAAGCGTATTCAAAGGCCAGGGAGATTACAAGTTCTGCCGTGAAGAAAAATGTTGGAATCTTCAGCCCAGCCAACAGAGGAAGGGATTAGCCAGGAGCTGTATTCGGCTATTCGTTCCTTGCCCAAGGTTTACGTATATGAGGATGTAGCATATGCCACTTCTGGTATACCTAAGAAGGTGAAAAGAGCCAACACAGAGGAGCTGGAAAGGCCCAAAGAGTGGAATAACCCGAAAAGGGTTAGAGAAAAGTGGGCTAATATCTACGACCCAAAGCTTGCCAAGAACCCTAAATCTCTGAGAGAGGCGGCTTGCGCAAGGTTATCAGCGCCAGGGGCGGACCAAGCCACGGCAAGTAGAGTCTGGTTTAGCGGTCTTCCACAATACATGGTCCCATTGGTGCACTATTGCCCGGAGGTGGTCGACGCAGTTGTTCAATGCTATAATCCAAAGACCCACTGCATTGAAGGTCACAATTTAAGGGTTCATATCGGCCCGGAAGCCATCTGGCATATGTTATGCATTCCTGACCCCAGGACAAGAAAGGAGAAAATCGAACATTTCCGCCCAAGCAAAGGGGAAAAGATATGGAAAAGGATCAGAACCAGCTCCGATTTTCTGTTAGAAGAAACTAATAAGAAGGGTGTTGCGTCCGCTAAGGCACCGAGCATCCCATTATCGCGCAGTTCATTCCGCGATGACCTCCAAGACCCCATATCCATGCTGGCATTTGTTTGTGGCCGTGATTCCGACGAGAAGATCGAGGCTTTTCAGCTGGGCCCTACAATACAGTTTCGCAGGCAACATGAGCTTTTCTGGTATGATTTTGCTGAGTTCATGGTCGAAGAAATGATACAGCAAATAGATAATTATCAGGCGGAGAAGAAATTTAGATTTCTTTCCTACCTCGTCCACATGTTCCTGCATCAGAATCCAGATTTTTTCGCCTGATTTATCCCACTATCAATTTTTGACG